>VYZM01024084.1:338309-384824 GCA_013398915.1 Dromas ardeola | reverse complement strand
GGTGGCAAATGTTAAGACAAAACACATTCACAAGTACAGCACAGAGCTTTGTGTTTATACAGTTTAAAGAAGTTCAAACAAGTCCTGATTAGGAAAGTTTAAGACTCCGTTTGAAACATCCGGACTGCATACAAGGAGACCTCCAATTGCAATTTAGAGAGTGTATAATTATTTCCATAAATCATTACCTTGGATAATAGTTTGTCAAATAAGCTATCCATTATGGCAACGAGCTTTGCTGAAATCTCAGCTATGTGGTCGTGATAATCCTGTAATGGAAGAAAGCAGGTTTTATTTACTAGCTAATGGCATTCATATTCTTCAGAGCACAGTTGAAAAGCAGAATTTTGTGTTTAATTAGGAAACGCCAAAAGAATTACCTTCGTAATGTGGTCAAAATGCCTGAGCATGCTAAACTGCTTCGGCTGCAGTCGAGCTTCAAAATGAGCCCTGATAATAGGAATGTAGTGTACGATTAGCTGTAGGCAACGTGAAGAAAGGGCTGTAAATCCAGAAGCGAGAGAGAGGGAAAGAAAAATAACTTAATTATTACATAGGAAGAGTCATTTTGTATCTCCTCTCACATAAATAGCAGATCTGACACAATTTAACATGTTTGTGTTTGCTGGTTTGTTTTTTTTTTAAATAAAAGGAGGTAAGCATTTGTTTCCACTGGGAAACCCTGCCCAGTGAAGACGCCCGAGTAGTACCTGGCTATACACACCCAGCTTCCGTGAGATATGCGATAAGGAACTAATTTTACAAGAGGCTTTAAGTGTCTACTTGACATTTTGAGCCCTGAGCACACACAGACCTCAGAGAGATCCCTAAAGATCTGACTCATCAGCTACCTAACCTCGGCAGCCGCGTTCTCAAGGCATCAATATTTCTTCCGCAGGAGGTGTACATAAACACCCTGCCCTGCCAGTGCCGAGCTGCCCAGAGCCTCTGGTGCTGGCAGGATTCCCAAAACCGAGCTTCTCCTCTGTCCGACAGGGCCTGAGCCAGCAGGAGGACATGCGGTGGTGCCAGCGCGGTCACCACACTGGCCAAGCAAAGACCCGGCCCAGCTTTTCTCTGCTCACTTGTGTCTGCTCCAACACTATGGCCCACGGCCCCCTGGGGGGAAGCCTCTCAACCCATCCTCCTCAAGCGATTCCCTTTTAAAAAGGGAAAGGCAGGCTGGTAATCGGGACACCCTGAAACACGGGAACTGCAAATTCAAACACCTGCTTCAAACCCCTCAACCAAAAGCTCTTAATTTCAGGAGATGGTTTAAAACTGGAGAGCTTAAGTAACGTGTCGGACATTTCTGTAGCATGGAACTGGGCACCTTGTTCTCCCTGGCTTTTCAGAGCAGCTAAAGCAGTCCAGGCGGGTAACTCGGGGCTGGCAATTCAGCTAAACAGCTGCACGCTGAAAATGAGAAACTCTAAAGCCCAAGTCATAGCTTGGATTCAGCACACACAGAGCCCTAAGTTACCTGACAGCACCGGGACGTCATTCAGCCACATAAAGACTAAGTATTCGACTCGGAGCCACCCACAGAAATCATTTTGCACCTTACTGACATGCAGTTATAACCCGCAGGACCCGTATGTGGACACGGCGTTACGGAATACAGCACCACGGGGCAGACGGGACAGCAAGGCTCAGCAAAATGCAGCGGGAGACAGGGGTTTGGCTGCGTTCCTCGACCTACCTCCCTCCAATCTCAAGATCTGAACACTAAGCAGCTCCCAAACATGCCAAAGTCACCGCTGAAAAAGTAACTACACCTTCCCGCAGTCAAAACATTTTCATGGAAAACTTGCTAGCCTGTATATTTGTTCTTATGGTTCTTTCCCTGAAGCTTTACATTTAAAGTGATCCAGTAGACAGCAAAGGAATTTGACGGATTTTAGCACAACCCTTCATCAGACTAGCTTTTATACATGTTTTACCCCCTAACCAGCAAGGTTTTATCACTCTCTGTGCTCCATGCATGGCACCACAAGACAAACGTAGCTTATCATAAATGTTTAGGGCGGTTTTGTGTTTGTTTTATTTTAAACAGGCAGGAGAACAAGCTTTGGCATTTTAAATACAGAAAGCCATACCTAGGTTTTTTGTAGTGATTGTTTTCAAACCAACAACTTGTAATGCGCCAGCTCCAAGCACTAGTTGGCAACTTCTAGAGTTGAAATACTGTGAGAAAGAAAAAAGAGAGCAAAAATTTATGCTGACTCTGTAACAACTACACATAACCACAGTTCAGAAATACCACCAATAGAATTCTGCAGGATTAAACAGATTATTACAAAATAGATGAAGGCCAGTACCAGAGTTTCACGTACTCCTTGCTACAGAAGAGTCCAGGACTATTAACTAGTAAGACAAAAGAACTTTTCTCAGTCGTCACTGGCCCGTAGTATTTTTTTAACTCAGCTTACGCTAAAGCACTCAAGGCAGTGTTTCAACAGAGGGAAGCAGAAATACTGTTATTAAAACCACAGTTAGCTGCTCAGTGATTTCAATTCAGGGACTAATTTCTGCTTCTCTATGAGACCTTTGGGTGAGGCTTCTCTCAGTGTGAAAGTAAAGTAGCAAGTCGGCCTTGCTGCAAACTAGCTACGTTCAGCCCTACTTTGAAAGCCGTATGCAAGAATGACTTTGTAATAGAAATGTCTAAAACGTACTTCTCAAACCAGGGCCTTGGGTGGAGTGAAGGGGAAGGATCTCACTAGTTTTGCAAAGTAGAGCAGACAAGTGTAATATCAGAATGGAAAATATCGAAAGAACAAGTTTCTGCTGTGGTTCTAGACCTTCCGCACTGCTGATGTTAAAGAAAACTTGAAAGCGCTGAAACTCACTGCTGCCGAGGTGACTGAATCTGTGTTTGTAACACTATACTATGTGGAGATGAAGAAATGATGCACAGAAGATGTCAAGCCATGTCAAAACCCAATTCTGTAAGAATTCCAGGTATAGTGGACAGCTCATGGCTTGATCTTCCTAACTTAGTTCCAGGAGAGAAGAAATGACCATTAAATGCACACAGGCCAGCAAGGTCTCTGGACAGCAAGACAGTTCACAGAACCACAGAATGGTTCGGGTTGGAAGGGACCTTAAATATCATCTAGTTCCAACCCCCCACCATGGGCAGGGACACCTCCCACTAGACCAGGCTGCTCCAAGCCCCATCCAGCCTGGCCTTGAACACCTCCAGGGATGGGGCAGCCACAGCTTCCCTGGGCAACATGGGCCAGTGTCTCACCCTTACCATAAAGAATTTCCTCCTGATATCCAATCTAAATCTACCCTCTTTCAGTTTGAGGCCATTGCCCCATGTCCTGTCATATCACTCCCTGATAAAGAGTCCCTCCCCATCCTTCCTGTAGGCCCTGTCAGCATATTCTGTCTTATTATGGAATTCTGCTCCACCACCCAGCTTGAGATACTCTAGACTGGCTCGGGTGATGCAGTGGAGACGGAGGAGCCATTGCTGCTGTCCCCGGTTCCTGCTCTGAATGGAAAGCAGAAGTCCCAGGGCTCATGTTTGAACAGAACTGCCCTGTTGACACCGGGGTGGAAATCGGGAAGCAAAACTTACAGAGAGATGACCCTTCCTCTTGCACATGAAGAAAGATTCACAAGGAATTGCAAGGTTGCCCTGCAGCTTGTGTCTGCAACACAGAGCATTTCCCTCACCTCGAGCTACTTTTTGAGGGGGCCACAATCCCGCTTCACAGGTCTTGCTTCACGATAATGCAAGAACAAACCCCAAATTTCAACCCTCCTGGAGTAAAAATAGGAAACAATTTTTCTAGCTATTGCCTGGAGTTCGTGACAAAACCAGAGAGGATATGCTGTGAACACCACACACCCGCTCTGAGCTGCACAGTGGGTTATCCAGGGCCAGAAAAGTGACCCAGCTACAAATGATCCTGAGCTACGTGTGGCCCCAGGCATGAGAGAGGCATAATCTACTCTGCTCTCAGAAGAAGTCAGGATCTGAAACTGTCTCTCCTCCTGAAAAGCAAGACCTTTCCTTATGCCTCCTGGTGGACTTGAGAAGTAGATCCACTGAGCCAAAGAGAGATATATCCCACACAGCCTAAGCTCCTCCGAGGTGCTTAGCTCAGGTTAACGCCAACTCATTGACTGCGTGGCAGACGATTAAAACCACGCTCTAGAAAGGATGATAGATACTCGTACTCTCCCCCTGCCTTTCGCAGATATTGCTGTTACCGGATGGACTTTTGCAGTCAAAGCAGCAAAGAAGTAGCCTGCCTGAAACATCAAAAGAGCAATACCCCCTCCTTGTGACTGCATGGAGGAAAGCATTTCTGCGTTCCGGCCCCGTGTCTGCCAGCCTTCTCTTGTCTGCACCTGCTAAACAACTCCAGTAGTTATGATTGCGTTTTTGTTCTTACACTGGTGTAATTTCACTCTGGTTGCAGCCAAAGTCCAAAATGGCCCGGAATTTTGTTACCTGGGAACACTTTGCAGCTTCCATCACAATAAAGACTAGCTCTCGCTACCTTCAAAATTTGCTAGCTCTGACAGCTGTCAAACAAAAAGCATAGTGACTTGCAAGGACACCCTTGAGTGGCTCTTATTTTGTTCAAAGTGTAATAAATGATCTTTCGTTTTGCTAGCTGTTCTGGTCACCTCTCCAATTGATGGCACCTCAATACAATAATTAAACTGCACACCATGTTTGAATATCAAGGAATAAAACCCAAATGACATAGAGCTAGATACAAGATGTGGAAGGGAGAGAGAAGTAAGACAGAGATGCAAATCTGGCCAAGTTTGAGGCATCTGCTGCTATTCTGCCCGCCTGCGAAAAGGTGCTGCGAGACTTGAGTGAAGCAGCAGCTGGAGAACGAGAGGCAAAGAGGGGCATGCCCAGTCCCAGGCTGACGGATACGCAGTGGATAGTGCTTTGGAAGGGGAAGGTTTGTGGATGAATCCGAATGACGACTGCAGGGAGGAGCGTTCCTGCATCTGGTTATTCAGGTGAGAGCTACCAACAGGAAGATTATTTAAAGGTCCATCTCCTAGGGTGCGTTTCCCGTCCCCCACTTTATGTAAAATACACTTTTGGAGAGTAGAATCTGTTCATCTTTTATCAGCTATGCTTATGTTCACAACTCTAAAACCTGACATAATCTTTGTGGGCAAGGGCACAAGGAAAACCTTGAAATAAATTAACTACTAGGCTTTAAAGCCTATATATATATGTGTGTGTGTGTATATATATATCTCTATATATCTATCTCACAGTTTTAAGGTGCATTTCACGTGCTCCTTTTATTATTGTTTACTTATATTACCTTGCAGTATCTGTGCTTTACCAGCTTTCCTCTTCTCTAGTGAGAAGTAAATGACAAAACGGTCCTGGTCTTTCATCATCTTTACATTTTACAACAGAAGCTTCATCCCATACTATTTTTCACGCTTCTACAACTATACCTCTACTGACTTGTAAAAACCAAGGGACTCATTTCCTTCCTGAATATAGATATATCTCTGTGGCATCTGGCATCAAATTGCTTTTTTTTCCAGCAGCATTAATCCTACCACCAGCCTGAAGGGCAAGCAGCTCTGACAAACACTACTAGACGGTATTTCCAAGATTCCAGGTGAACAAGAGGAAAGACAGCCTTCCCAAAGTTAATTCACGCAACCAATTGCATTTTGAATGCCCTTAGCTTAAAAGGCCACCTTATGGCACAGTAATAAACGCAATCATTTCTAGGCAATTTATATCATCTATATGAAATCATAAAAGCATGTGAAGCATTACAGACAGTAAGACACGTTCTCCACCCTGAATACCCCTGATATGGTACATTTGGAGTCATACCTTCAGCAAATCAGAGAGGCGGGTAAGCATGTCAGTGGCGATGGAAGGAATGTTATCCACACACTGGCAGTACTCAAGGATTATTCTTATTAACAGCAATACTGTCCTACAAGAGAGGAAGCAGCCAAATACGTCATCTCAGTGCACAGGTGATGTTGAAAAAATCAAACACAGGCCAGTCACGTTGATATAAAGTTACCTAACGCTGGAGATTATAGCCTTAAATAAACCCACTTACTGATCTGAAGCAGAAGTAAAACATAAAATAAGATATACATAAAGATGGTTATAAAGAATACCCATTCCACAGGGTGGCGTGTGGAAAAAGTACTTAACATACATGAGAGAAAAATCTCTAAGGTTCATTGGTATAAGTTTTTAATGTCCAAAAGCACTACTGTGGAACTAGAAGTCTCCACGTAGGTGTTGGCAGGGGACAAAAAATCCAAAACTCCTTTCTTATACTACTGTACAATTCTGACCAACTTTGAGCAAGTATAAAAATTCACAGAATGTAGACAACAACCACCACGGAAAGGATGTAATGAATGCTAAGGAGTCACAAACAGGGAAGGCAGCTGTGAAGAAACAGCACCAAATATTCAAAGATGCTCAACACCTGTTATTTCCCCTGAATTCAGCAAGCACTGGAGAATTTGGGAGCTACTGGATGGAAATAAGAAGGCTCCACAAAGAGCAGGTATGGTCCTTTGAATTCAAATACACAGAAGGCAAGAAAATTAAGGCAAGATCAAACGTAAGTTTGATTTAACTTCAAAAAGTTCAATCTCTTTCTTCCTTTAAGCAGCAGAGTACAGAAACACCATGAATCAACTGAAAATAAACACCTTGAGAATTTTCGGGGAGCATCTAGGCTTTTTTTCGTGAATGCATTTTATTTGAATAAATACAATGAAACTGTATGTAGAAGTGTGTAGAACTGAAACAAATATTTGCACCAACATGAAGCTGACAACTGCTTCACAGAGCTAAATATAACAAGTTTCAAATGAGCAGGGATGGATTATCAAACACATCGTCTACTAAGTAAACTTTATCCTTTAAAGCATGTTCAAATGGTCCTAGCTGACCTGAAATGCTCTGTTGCAGTGGTATCAGTTGGCTGGCACAAAAGTTCCGAGACGTCAGCTTCTGTTTCTAACTGAATAATGATGCATCATCATGAAGCAACTCATAAAATGACAGCTGGTCAAAGACATTATGTAAATCAGAACTGTTCAGTTTGGGGTAAATTGATGTTAGGACTCTTGGGAGTGAGATCTCCAGGTTTTACTCCCTCCCCAAAACCACTCTCATGTATATTTAATGCTTAAGCCTCACAGTCTTTGGGAACACAGCATGCTTTTAAATGAAAAAAGTATGTGTGTGTTATATATTTTAAAATGTCTTTGATATAACCAGCCTTAAGAAACTACTTTCCAATCCAAAGCAATCAGGATACCATGAAATAGCGTATGCAGCTTCTGAGATGGCCCATACCTTATTTCTTACTCTGAATAAGATAAGCAAATCATTCAGAAGTGGACTCATGTATTTTGCCAGAGATAACCTATATTGCAAAAAATAACAAGAGTGTGCTGTGAAGACAAACCTGTATTTCCATGACTATGTGTTTTCATGAAATAATTGGAAAAAAACCACATTCGAACGAAACCATAAATTTCAGCCTAGATATTCAGAGAAGCAACAGCACGGAAGAGCTTGCAATGTTTTATAACTGTTTGGGAACTAAAGAGAAACTAGTCTGTGGAATGAGAGGGGTTATTTAAGTAAGATTGCTGAAGCTGTTAGTATTCATCACAGTTCTACTCAAAAGTTCTTGCCAACTAACCCACTGCTAATACAAAAGAGTGCATCTTACCCAACTGTTGCATATTTTTGTCCTTCAACAATAAGGAATTCCGTTGGCTTTCTTTCCTCAGTAGCTAGACGTTTTAGCAAGAAAGGAAAAGAGATCAATTGAACTTCAAACAAGCACAAAAAAATGCTAGTTTCTAGAAATACAGTGTTTGTTTGCTAAGGCTTGGAAAAGCCCCACAGTCAATCTTCGGAGCACTGCTCTCATTTACAATGTTTATTATACAGTTGGTGACCCATCATAATTATTACAACCCATAAAGTTACTTTATTATCTACTGGGATTTTCGATCAAAAATCCCCCAAAGTCCCACAGTCATTATGGACTTAGAAACTTCAAATACAACAGGTTATATATAGAAGAATAAAAGCAGAAAAAGTCACTAGGTTTTCTACTATACATTCTCAAACGATTTGCTGTGCATATTAATATTTTAGCTTCGAACCACTTCTTCCTCAGGCTTCATAGTAGAAGCTCTTACTGATGCAGTTTTTCACGCTGAATTTGATGCCACCAGTTTCTTATCTTCTTGAAGGAAGCTGAAAGAGCTTATTTTAAGGGCAATGGTCAATGAGCTTATTTTGGTGTCGTGTTCCATAACTGGAGTGATTATTGCCTAATACACCTGCCTCCGCTATATTCCTTTTTAAGGGGTTAAGGTTTCTCCACCATGACATTACTGTATTTTCTTCCTTCTCATCTATTGCCATTTTCTTTCCCCTCTATGTATGATTTCCTCCTGTTCTAGCTGTTCCCGCACATTCATCACTGCAACACTGGATGAGAATCCTCACAAGGTAAGAACGCATTACGCATTCCCATTGTGCACGTGGGGAAATAGGGCGGGAGGAAAAAAAAGTGACTTGTCTGAGGTCAAATGAGGTTTCTGCGGCAAGGTAAATAACTGAGCATACATGAGTTTTCACTTCCATGAACAGCCACATAGCATTCATTTCAACAACTGGCAGATAAAGTGGTGGGAAGGAGCAAGTTTTGTTTAACACAAGAAGGGCTGAGCACACATACACGCTCCTCAGTCCCTCGCAACACTTCAGTGGTATGTTCTGGGGAAAGACTGAATGTATGCAAAGATTGTAAGCCTCTACACGGGGAATACTTAATAAAATAATAAAAAAGTAGCTCCCTCCCTGTGCTAACACTTAAATGGGTTTTCAAAAAATAAATAAATAATCTCTTAAGGTCAGCACAAGAACTTTCAACACCGGTAAAAGAAAATAAAAAGGAAAAAAAAAAAAAGGTATCAACTTCCTTCTCATCACCCAGAAGACAGTGAGAAAACAGAGATCAAGAGCGACATTGGAATATGTCCCTCAACATTCAATAGCAGTATTTGCTGATATTAAATACAGTTAACAGTAGAATCGCAAGATACACACCTGCTGTTTTTTTTTCAGGGAGAGAAATTCTGCCATCTGACACCGAATCGACAAGATCCTGAAACTCAGCAGGAACTTCAGCTTGCTTCCAGCGCTCATTGTCCAAGAGTAGGCTAGTTATAAACACAAAAGATAGGAGGCTGAGAAAATGAAATACCTTGTCTTGACACCTCTCTTGCCTGTACTGTTGTGGAATCAAAACTACAGTAATTTAAAAAAAGCCAGTGGCCCAAAATATTATGTTATTCATCTTCATTGGAAAGAGGTGCCCAACAATTGGCAGTAGCAAAACAGAAAAGCACCGTGTCAGCCTAGAGATCTCACAATTTGTTCATTCAAGCTATCACAGAGGACAAAAGACTACACTAGGCAATAAAGATCCGTATGAGATCACTGCCACTGAAGTAATGTGTAAATACTGGAATTTTAGGAGCTTTTGATGGATGAGAGCAAAAAGACTTGATGTATTTTACTGGGAAGGCTGTTCCGCAAGTGTTTTGGTTTGGGCTATTTTTAGTTGTTGTTTTTGTTGGAGGTTTTTTGTGTTGGGTTTTGGTTTTTGTTTTTTTAAACAGCTGGGAGTCAATTATCCTGAAGTTACTTAACCCGAGACAGAGTAATCCTGCCCCTTCAATGTCAGTCCTGAGTACTTCCCGTAGCTATTACTGTCCTTATTTAGATAACTGTAGAACAATCCAGCTTGAAGAAATTAAGTTATGAAAACAGTAAAAGTCTAAGCCAATTAAAAATAATTGGGTTTAATACAGTTTTTTCACCCTCTGCTCCTAAGTACAACTGGCTTACTAGTGTTCTAGGCAAGAAAAGATTGTGTTTGCCTGGCATATGAATTATAAAATTATTCATGCAAGAATACAAAGATCTTCTAACCAAATATACCTTAGTTTCGTCTTCCTCTCCTCATGGAACCTATTCACAAATCTATTGGCTTGACTCTGAAGTGCTCCTCGCAAGGACATACTTTTCCTGCCGCAGATCTGCTCAGTATCTAAGATAAAGCCTTCCATCAAGCGAGAAAGAGCAACAAACTCGTTGGAATTCAGCTTCTCTAGGAAGCCATCCTATATATGCAAAGAAAACCATTGTAAGGAGACATACCACCACGAAAATTCAGAGACGTAAAGAAATAACTAGTCAGCATGTCTAAGGGCTACTAGTATTTTATGAAGCACATTATTTAAACCTACATGAGACAGCGATGGCAGATTGCAGTGCTAGCTGCTACCTTGTCATAGATACGCATTCTCTGCATGGAGCTTCAAGGACAGCAAGTCAGAATATTAAAAAGGAAAAAAAAAAGCAGCAGAAACCCATATTGCCTTACAATGACATGATACGTTAGTGCTTGTGTGCTCTGGACATTCTCATCAAGTGCCTGTGGCAGCAGGAACAGTTACTTAATTTCAAACGAGAATGCCATTTCAAAATTTTCACTCATTAAAGCAGTAACTTGGGATGAGAACTTAATTCTCATTAAGGATGAGACACCAACAGCAGTCTGACCCCAGCTCCTTACCTTTGCTCTTGCCATGAGGAACTTGACCGAACGATCATGGCAGATATCAGAGGCATTATAAAGTAACTCTTGAATATTGTTTGCCAGCCTGACCAGTTCCAGGTCAGTCAGCTTCATGTCATCGCCGATCCTACAAATGACAGAACCAGTTGGTTGAGCATCAATTTACAAAAAAACCCCAGTATTTCTGCTCAAGGCTGAAGGAGGAAAGAGCCTTGCAGCAACTGTCAAATGCAGACAGTCAATCACCAAAGTCACCTTGTACAGATGGGATCTCCTAAGCTGCTGTCAATGTTATGTCAGTCCCTCTAACAAGGAAATGCACAACTGCCCACCCTTGTATTTTGTTTTAAATCCACATTCTAATTGCTATTAATGGTCTAAGAGAAAGCACGATATAGCCATCACTAATACAATAAATATTACTAACATTTACCGAGCTAAAATTTACCCAGCTCCTGTAACACTTGAGCATTACAAGCATACGACAGATAAAACACAGCATTTTTCTCCCAATGCAAGTGTAAGGCCTAAAATAGATATTTCTGCACTCCCCGTCACCTTAATCTAAAGGCAATCATTCTATTAGATCTTTAAACTTCAGGCTCCTAAGTTGCTGCTTTTTAAAAAACCTTTTGTGATTTGCCTACTGTTTTGAGGCTACCCCGTAGCACAGCTCTACGTAATTAATTAAGATAACAATCTTTTGGTCCAGTGTGGCTGCTCAAGGGACTGACAGTGTGAGAGAAGAGAGAAAAGCCAGAGCAGCAACCAGGCTAACATTGTTGTAGCTCTGTAATTTTATTAGCCTGCTCCAAACACAGAGCAGAGATGCAAAGAAAACCAGAAGAGGGATGAAGCAAGTTCATTTTAGAGCAAAGTTATGCAACCCGCCTCAGAACCAACTTTATTGCTCGAGAGATCTAGCTGGGTGGTATATTTTTAGCAAACTTGGCAAAGCGGTCCAGGCCAGTTCAGATCCAATCCCCTTCTCCTTCCCCGCTCCTCACTGTAACCCTGGATTCCTCTTCACATTGTATTTTTCTTCCAGCATACGACGGATGTTTGGACATACAGAACTTGTTTTATGCACAGCATATTTATTTTTAAATCTATCTCTTTCAGCCAGCATTGTGATTTGAGGGGGAAGGTCTCTATCAAAAGTCACAGTTGCTTGACCACACAAGAATAGATACTGGAGTACCAATCAAGTAGAGCGAGCAAGCCACTTGCTATCTTCCATCTTTCAGCAGGATAACAAGTGATATTTCAATTTTGCTTTGTAGAACTCTGTACCCAGACATGCTGGCTTTTGAAGCTGCTCATGCCCGAGTCTCACACACGCTATGCCTGGTTCTTTTAAAAAGGTAGCTCTCATTTACAGCCATAAATAAGGTGTGCATAAAAGGATGCCAAAAATGTTACAACTGTGGAGTCTGGAGCACCACAGGGCAGAGCTGCCTATGTTACCAAAGCACTGAGATGGATTTATTTAACCATGCAAGTCAAATAGCTGACAACAGCAGATTTCTCTCTGGAATTTATCAAGGTGTACTCCATGAAGCCCGCTTAAAAAAAAACCAAACAGAAAACACAGCCATTGGGCACATGGACCGACAACAGAGATGTTTCTGCCTGCTAAAGGCATGACAAACAATCCGTCTTTCATGTAGGCTAGACTTGCATCTCTCCTGCTCTCTGCGGAAGAGGGCTCCCCAGCAGAACAGACAGAGAAGGGGCCCTTTTCTGTAAGAAGCGACATGATCAGTACCTGTACCACTGCACGCAGAGGTGAGAGCAAGGCAAGTAAATGGAACACAGGTGAGCTGGGGGCAGCGCAGTCTGATGGCAGTCTCTAGGGGTGATGGTGGAGAGCCATTCCGCTTCACTTACCTGGAAAAGCACACTCCTCCAAAGCCAGTTTTGTACTGTATCATCAGAAACAACCGCCTGCACCTAACACCTTGTTACTGACACGTTGCAAAGTTGAGACAGGCAGCGCATTTACTCACATCATCTCTACTCCCCCCGGAGTAACAGAAGACGAGGTTTGCTCTTTGCTGGATGACGAATCGGTAGTGCACTCCGGTTCAGAGACCGAATCACTGCTACAGGGCTCACTGTTTGGGGAAGTGTTTCTTTGAGAGGTAGTGTCAGCTGCTACAGGCGGGAGGTCCCCTTCGCTGAACGCATCGCTTATAAACATGCCTTCATGAGTCAGGTAAGCCACTTCTGTGTCCACCGTATTGTCTTTAGCAGAGTTCTTTTGTAAGGTGTCCTCCAGGTCTCTGGTTTTTTGGTTCTTGTCTAGAACCAAGAAAACCACGCTACGGATAGTATTTAACGTTGCCTAGAATCAAATATAAAGTTTATTAAAAAAAAACAAAAACACAAAAAAAAACCCCAAACCCCAAAACCCTGTGCCACAAGCTTGCCCTAGAAAGACATTTTCTTTTACCCACAAAATTAAACTAAATCCTGGCTTTATTTTCTATTGTGTAATTAGCATTCAGAGGCAGATCCATCAGTCTTTGACGGTAACCAATATGAGATGTTTCTGAGAATGGTGAAAGAAACCTCATTTGGAGCAATCTAACACATACAAAAGTTCTGTCCTAATCCCTAGCAGCCTGAAATGGATGTAATCAGGCAACAAGAGGTATTATCTCCTTCCCACTGCTCTCTTTGTTAGCAGTAATCATTTTTGCCCTGGGTGTCGATATTCACATATCCTTCTTTCAAACAGAAGTTTGAACTCTATAAGCAAAACCAACACCTTAAGACTTCAAATGGAAAGCAACTTTGTTCCATGTCATGTCTGAACTATGTGAAGTGCTTGGTAAATGAATGTCTTACCTTTATTCTCTTGAGGAAGATGGTAAACTTAGAAAAAATATTCTTCAGTAAATCAAACCACTGAGGAAAATTCATCATCCTCATCTGGTCCGCAAGCCTAAAAAAAGAGCAGCATTCAGTAAACAGCAGATGTTTACTGGCCATGATGTCTACTAGCACATAAAGAAAAAAAACAACCATGCTTTAAATGGAATTCTAAATGTAAGGAAAACTGTGTAGACTTTTATCTGGCAGAACAACAGACATCACCTGAACAACAGTCACGATCAATACAATGTATGCAAGTGGAATGGGGAAGGAGGTATATAAAAATAAATTATACTAAAAAAATAAAAGCCGCACATTTACCATTTATTTTTTCCAGGGCATAATGCTCTTTTCCCTGGGATAAGTATGTGTTACCGACAAGGGAGAGGGGTTAATAGCATTTTCAGAAATCACATGAAAAAAAAAAATCACACAAAAAAATTTAAATGAAAATATTTTGCAAGTGTTACAAAAGCCATGTTATTAAGCCCATTTGGGTGCATTGCAATGAGACCACTTCTGCTATTAAAGTGCAAGTCAGCTGTTTGTGGCAAAGGGCAGAAAAGTCATTGACAGAACAAAAGTTAAACTCTGTAATACACAGTTAGGACCCAACTGCAGAAGAGTAAACATTGGAGAATGGTGACCAAACAGCCAATGTTTAAAAATGACCCTGTGCCCAGTCTTTTCCCAATTGGGGTATGAATCCCATGCAGATTCTGACACTCACTTTGCTTTATCGGCTGGTCTGCTTTTATTATCTTGGGGTAATCTTTTCCTGAACCAAATCAATCACAGAGCTACAGAAAAAGAGAAGCTGGCATGGGCCTCTGGAGCAGGGACCTCTGGAGGTGTCTTGTCCAGCCGCTGCTCAACGCAGGTCCAGGTTGCTCTGGGCCCTGCCCAGTCAAGGCTTGAATATGTCCCAGGACAGAGATCCCACAGCCTCTCTGGGCTCCTGTTCCAGTCTTTGACCATCCTCATAGGGAACACATTTTTCCTAAGATTCAACTAGCACTTCTTGTCTTCCATCTTGTGCCCGTTGCCCCTCATTCTTCTCCTGCACACCTCTGAGAGGAGCCTGGCTGTGTCTGAAGCTCTGCTATAACCCTCCCCATGGGGTAGCTGTGGTCAGTTCTCCCCTGAGTTTTCCCCTCCCCAGCCTGGAGGGGGACTCAGCTCCCTCGGCTGCTCCTCCTACACTCCATGCTTCAGCCCCCAACCCACCCAGTGACCTCTGCTGGATCTCAATGCCTGCCTTGTTCCTCAACCTGCTGGCTATGCTAACACAGGCCACGTTGCAGCTGCAAGGACATACTGCTGGCCCATGGCCAACCAGTTCTCCACCAGGACCCACAGGTCCTTGTCCTGCAAAGCTTCTCTGAAGCCAGCCAGCTCCTGCCTCTCCTCTTTAAAGTGGTTGCTCCTTCCAAGACACAGAACATGGCATTTGCCTTTGTTGGGCTTTGTGAGGTTCCTGACGGACCATTTCTTGGGTCTGAAACTGTCTGGTCTCCTCTCTGGATAGTTCCTATTCTCATTCATGTGGGAGGTACTGAAACTACTGACACCTTTTAATACAAAATCTCAGATTATGACAACACGGAATGCCTTCAAGTTGTTAAGAGATATGCACCTATAGTTCATGCTTCATGCAGTGAGACTCACAGAATTTTAGTATTTATTTTAAAGGTAAGTTTAAGGTAACTTTAGAAGCTGAGTGTGAAGGGGAATACAATATTCTAACAGAGGAGGACAGAAACAGAGGCTTAAGGTGAAAGAGAAGGGTAACCCTTAATTACAGGGAAATTTAAGCACAAGTTAGAATGATAATTTATCTATGCTATAAAGCATCAATCTCCTATCCCCACCCATCACCAAAAAAAAAAATAATCTGGCTGTATACTTACTTAACAACCACTTCTGTATCTATTTCTTCTATCTGCGATACCGTATTAACCACACACTGTCAAATTTAAAGGGAAAAAAAACAAAACAAAAAAAGGTCTTAGCTTCCTTCTAACTGCTGCTGAGTTTCATAACATACACAATAATCCTCAAGTTAAATAAGGAAAAGTAAAATAATAAATGAAAGACATATTTGTATCATTTAACAACTTGTTCCTCTAAAAACAAACAAACAAAAAACCCCAAAGAAACCCCCAAAACCAACCCCCTCAATTATCTATTTGCAAAATACAGGTGATCAAAACGTTCCCAACTGTGTACTAAGCTCTGGAGGGCACACTGGCTCCACCTCAAAGGGACGTGTTTTTCTGAGCATGGATGCTAAGCACCGTTTCAAAAACGTCTCTCAGGTCAGGTACTTAAGAATAGCAGCCGTATCCTTCCCCTTTCCAAAGTGACTGACTTTGGAAAACGTTGGTTGACTTTCTTTTCAGCTTTAAATGCAGGACTCGGGAACTAACCTTCACTGAAGGAACAGCAGCAGGGAAGCGTGGAAGCACACACCTACAGTCCTGTGCTTTCAACTGTTAAGGCAAACCCAGTTTCAACTGCTCTCCTAGCAGACATGGTATTTGCTGTCTGCCTGTCCTCTTCACCTCCAGGGCACCGCCTGCCTCTGTCCCTAGATTTCTCCACGTCTTTATGGCTACGCTGTGGCCTTTCCTCAAAGGACAAGTGCTCTTCAACTGGTACACACGAAACCGGCCAGTTTCTTCAGGTCTCCAAAACAATCCTTTTTCACTTCAAACACATGTATTGTTTTACAGCAATTTTACTGCTCACATTACTTGTAAGCCCTGGGTACAAATCCACTTCATTCAGGCTGAATCAGGGGGTTTCTCCCAAATACCAATCAATAACCTGATCAAACGAGTCAGTAGCATATGATCTCATCTTGCCTTTAAGTGAATATGTACAATCCAAATGGTGACTGAGGACCGCCATCTCAAGCTACATGGGTTTTACCTGCCTTTTGAACAACGGTGGTCAGGAGAGAAGCTTCTTAAAAACCACACCTTGCTCTTGAACTCTGCAGTGTGTTCAGTGCTTGCAAACCTCTGCTCTCTCACCTGCCTGGCACCTACTCAATACTGACCAAAAGAGCCCACCAACGCATTTGAACGGGAACCACATTTGAGATGTGGGAAGGAAACAGTTTCCTTTATTAAGGAAAAATATCTCTTAAGAGTGGAGACAACAGGCCACTGCACAAACCACACAGAAATACTCTGATTCTGACTATTTTCTCTATTCAATAGAAACTTACATTGGAAATTGATTAGACTTCATCTATTACTGAGCAGAGGTAACACGTGAAAAATCCAACATAAAGGCAAATATTCCCATCAGAATGGGAAAAGCACTTTATGATCAAGAATGAGCAGGAAAACGGGGAGCACTACTTGCCTATTATCCAACCAAAGAGAGAATTTAAAGGAAAAAAATGCCTCCCCATGACTGCCCACACAGGCGAGTGAAAAGCTAATGGAGACTGATGGGCAGATGAACAGTTTTATCCTGGTGTTATTAATTCATTAATTTAAGTTGTATTGGGGTCAAATGAGAAAGAGCTCGCATCATCACCAACTCCTTCCAAGAAGCAGTTGTGCAGTTGCACACATCACTGTCTGTCTTCTAATTCTGCCACATTTACTAGTAACACTGGCCTGTGTTATCTATACCCACCCATCACCACCAGATCAGCAGAACCATGGGGCTGCAATGTGAAGTGGACTGGGGGTGGCAATCTGCCTTAAAATAAAATCCTAATAATAATAATGATGATAATAATCATCTTCCTCCTCCTCCAAACTTTTAAAAGCTGGGTTCCCAACTTGGTTCACAACACAGCTCTGAACGGCACACCATACTATGAGGACCGGAGAGTGTCTTCATCTGCCGGCAAACCCACCACCTGACTGTCTCCCAGCCTCTGAGATACAAATCAGAGGTGGCTTATAACACATCAGAACCTGACTCCTGAAATAATCGTGTATCTTTTGGGGAGAAAAACACCCCTTGCACAATATTCTCACATATCAAAGAATCATAGAATAGTTTGGGTTGGAAGAGACCTTTAAAGGCCATCTAGTCCAACACCCTGCCAATAAGCAGGGACATCTTCAACTAGACCAGGTTGCTCAGAGCCCCATCCAACCTGACCTTGAATGTTTCCAGGGATAGGGCATCTACCACCTCTCTGGGCAACCTGGGCCAGTGTCTCACCACCCTCACGGTGAAAAATTTCTTCCTTATATCTAGTCTGAATCTACCCTCTTTTAGTTTAAAACTGTTACCCCCTGTCCTGTCACAGCAGGCCCTGCTGAAAAGTTTGTCCCCATCTTTCTTATAAGCCCCCTTTAAGTACTGAAAGGCTGCAAATAAGGTCTCCCCGGGGCCTTCGCTTCTTCAGGTTGAACAGCTCCAACTCTCTCAGCCTGTCCTCACAGCAGAGGGGCTCCAGCCCTCTGATCACTTTCGTGGCCTCCTCTGGACCCACTCCAACAGGTCCGTGTCCTTCTGCTGTTTGTGGCCCCAGAGCTGGAGGCAGCCCTGCAGGAGAGTCTTCCCAGAGCAGAGCAGAGGGGCAGAATCCCCTCCCTCGCCCTGCTGGCCACGCTGCTGGGGATGCAGCCCAAGGTGGGGTTGGCTTTCTGGGCTGTGAGCGCACATCACCGAGTCATGTCCAGCTTTTCATCCAGCAGCACACCCAAGTCCTTCCTGGCAGAGCTGCTCTCCATCCCTTCATCCCCCAGCCTGTATTGATACCAGGGGTTGCTCCGATGCAGGTGCAGGACCCTGCACTTGGCCTTGTTAAACCTCATGAAGTTCACACAGGCCCACTTCTTGAGCCTGTCCAGGTCCCTCTGGATGGCATCCCATCCCTGAGGCATGTCTGCTGCACCACTCAGCTTGGTGCTGTCCATAAACTTGCTGAGGGTGCACTTGATCCCACTGTCTGTGTCACTGATGAAGATACGGAACAGTACTGGTCCCAGTACGGACCCCTGACGGACACCACTTGTCACCAATCTCCATCCCGACATTGAGCCATTGACCACTACCTTCTGGATAAGACCATCCAACCAATTCCTCATCCACCAAGAAGTCCACCCATCAAATCCCTATCTTTCCAATTTAGAGAGCAGGATATTGTGGGGGACCATGTCAAAGGCCTTAGGAGAGGTCCAGAGGGACAACATCCACAGCTCTTCCCTTGTCCTCTAATGTAGTCACTCCATCATAGAAGGCCACTAGGTTGTCCAGGCAGGACTTGCCTTGGTGAAACCATGCTGGCTGTCTCAAATCACCTCCCTTTCCTCCATGTGCCTTATGCATATGCATAAGCATGCAAACAAACAAGATGAGTAAAATTAAAAGTCCCAAACACACACTCAAAGTTCATTCTAAAGTTTTTGTTTGCAAACAAAAGCCACCATGTTACCGTCCAAAATATTCCATACATTGTCATCCAAACTTTGTTCATTTGTTAGTTTTAGCTGGTTTTATCTACAAAGATTTTTGGTTTGGAAAGATAGACACACTACCCTAAATGGCAAACAAGGACAGCAATGCGGACAAGGATTCATTTTTTATATAAATTTTACAGGCAAGCGCTTCCAGCTTCTTCATTACTTCACCTTGCTCTCTTAGAAAAATGCAAGGATGTTTTCCAACCTTTTGTCAAGTGCCTGTGTTAGGTCTGTGCTAACATTCAGGCAAGCAATGTTTTCTGTAGCATTTTTTGGGAATTTGATTGTTTCAACTGGCAAGTTTTTTGATTCTCTTTTACGTATTTACACCAAGAACTTTGGCGGTTTATTTTTTGGAGGGCTGGGGCGGGGGTGTTTTTTGGTGTGGTTTTGGTTTTGTGGGTTTCTTTGTTTTTTTCTTTGTTTTTTTTTTTTTGAAACAGGGTGTTATGACGCAACTATACTATTCAAGAAAGTTACGTGCTAAGAGAAAGAAAAAAACCTAAGCTAAAATCAGGGTATTCAGAACAGTGGTTATTATACTGAGAAAGCTGTGATCTGCTGTACTTATGCTACCTACTCCTTACAGAAGGTCTTTTCTGCAAACAGACCTCTGTGCTTCAGGAAGTCCTTAGTGTCTGCAAGCTCAGCTGCTCTAAACGAGAGACCACCAGCCACCAAAAATCTTCACTGGAGCTGTTCCTAACTACTCAAAAATAATTTGTAAGGGGTTGAGGCAACCTTGTCGGATACGTTAGAAGTGTTTGGCTTACCTGTTTAATGATGTTCTTTGCAGTAATAATCATTTCATCTCCATATATTTCATAAAAATTTAGCTTTCTTTGTTTTAAAAGTCCAAATACTAGTGACACAAGTCTCTCCTATCAAGAAAAAAAAAAAATAAAAACCCAAACCACTAAAAATATCAAGGTAAGGACAAGAAACAATTTTAAGACATTGCACAGCAGTAACAAAGTTCAGGTATCAAACACATGGCAAACAGGATTTAGATCAGTCCAGCGCCTTGAGACTAATGCCATACTTTAATTATACAAAGTTCCCTGAAGCAATGCCAGCTAACGGAGTCCCTTCCTCCCAGCCCCTTTCATGCCTGTTCCTCAGTTGTGCTCATCCAATTGTGCTTAAAAACCTCAATATTTCTAAAGACTAATGAGTTTCCTTACCCTGAACAAGACTGACACTGAATACAATTGCACAAGCACAAGTGAGAATCTATCACGGTGCAGCACAGAGGTGGGAAGAAACTACAGGGCAGAAATGGGAATATTTAAGTGCTACTGCCATTCACCAAATTTCACGAAACCCACAGATGTAACAAGACTAAACAATTAATAGGGTCTCGCAATTACTGAAGAATAGTACAGGCAAAATCCAGACAAATCTTTTCCTGCCTAGAAAGCAATCGCAACAGCTTAATCTTCAGAAGTTTACAATCTTCAAAGGAATGAGGAATATATACTGCAAATGAAGTACGTATTCAGGGCAACCATATGCTTGATATAAGCACCCATAAATGCACAGGGAGACAGAATGAGAAGAACATGCGACTATCAGCTTTCACTGCAAAATTGAATTTTTACAGTCAAGTAGATAAGACAGTCCATGTTCTTTTCCACTTGCATGTTGAGGTTCCTGAAGTGAACTCAGTATACATTTAATCAGAGAAAAGAGAACTGATTATTTTGAAAAAACTAAAGTAGGACTGGATTCCATGAGTTTAGTTACAATTACTTAATTTTATCAAGCACAAAAAAAAAAGCAGGGGGAGAGACTGGACAAGAAGAGAAACAGTATAAAATTATAACGTTGCTACTAGGGACCTGAGTGAATTAGTTGGTGCTAATTAAGTATGTTAAAGATGCAAACATATTCATCAGACAGTTTATTGCAATAACAGACATACCTCTTCTAGAATTTGGCAATCATCTTCTAGGGGTCTATTTAAATCATTGCGAGCATAAGTTGAAAACTCTGCAATCATCATTTTATCTATCAGCTTTTCCAGTTCACAAAGCTGTGAGCCAAGATGCCTAAGAAAAACATCCATTGAGAGATGAGCTAAATAATCAACCTGAAAACGAATCATTAGTTCACAGTTGAAGAACATAACCACCCAGGAGGTAATTTCCATGCAATCAACGCTGGCTTAATGGGGGGCTCAAATCCTTCACTTAGAGCAGCTGAAACCATGCATTTTTCAGAGGCACCGTCACCTTGCAGCAAAACATATGGACTTGAATATTGATGGAGGGTAAAAATGGGATGTAGGGCGTTTTTTTTTTTTTTTGGAAGGTGCTGAGTACCTTTCTTCCCGATGAAGTGAACCAGAACCAAGAATACTCAGTGCTTGTCAGTATATAGGTGTTAAAAAGAAGGAATACTTCTATTGCTCATCCAGTTCCTCAGCTCATCAGTCCACAAGTTTTTCCACTCCAAATGTTTGAGCTTTTAATGTGGTCACAGATTTCATTCACATGATTGAGATACAGTAATAGCTTTACATGACAGGATGGCTTTCTGAGAATACAGAAGAGTTTTCAAATTTGCCATTTTTATGCTACTCTAAATTAAAAATATTTTTTCCATGTATTGCAGATTTTAAACTATGTTTTGCAGGCTGTTGTCACACAGAACCACACGGGAATTTCTCGCATCAGACCTGTCGACCAGTCTTGAGAAGCTGTGCACCTAGAGAAACTCTTAGCAGGGTAAAATTAAAAGTGGGGATTTCAGAGATGCCAAACGCTCCAGGCTTTCCAATTTCCACCAACAGCTGAGCGCACCAAGTTATCTGTGAAAATCAGACTCTTTCTTTTTTTAAAACAAAAAAGACAAAGACACTTTGCCAATGAGAACTACCAGGAGCTGTGGTATCTTAGATAAACCTGGATACAAAATGAGGATGCGAACCTGCATGGGTCACTGACTTTAATTCAGTGCTGATGTAGCTGGACCATGAGCTTGCACAGAGCAGCAAAAATGTCTTAGCACTCCCTTGGAGAAGCACTGCTGTTCCGGTGCGAAGCCCGCAGGATCCGGCCTCGCAGCCCCTGTAGGGCGAAGTCAGTGCCAGGGTAGCCCCTCCCTACAGAAGTCCACGTGGCCAGTGCAGAGCTGAACTGAATGAATCTTGCTGGATCTGAGTCAAGCAGATTTTATTATTTTTTTTAATTTGAAGATGACCAGGGACATGTCTGCTTTTGAATTTGTTGGTCAAGAATTGGCTGGAATGGAGAAAGTGGACACATTTCAAATATCTAATTTAAGCAAAAATGGCCTCCAGAAAAATCCAAGCCAGTTGCATCATGGACGTTTCAAAACAAACTCAACAGAGAAAAAAAATAAAGATTATTATTTGCAATGTAATGATGAGTTGCAAAACTTACTGCAGGACTAATGCCCACAACACAAAGGCTCTTACTTAGGTAAGCACAAAAACTTACTCTTCGGCAAATTATTTCTGTAACTGTGTTTAACTACACTGAAACACAACGCAACCTACTCTCTCAAACCTCAGGTATGGAAATGGTCCAACAAGGGTTCCCAGCACTTGCTGCCACCACTTCGCCTGAGATGTTCTAGCTTTTAACAACAAAAAAAATCACTCCACCCTGAAACACGCCAGAATAAGCCAAATCTGAATTCACACTCCAGCGAAACACCTTGGCAATGATCTCTTAAGAGGCACCAGTCATAGAACAGGTCCTCTCAATGACTGAATACTACAATTCTCTTCTGTAAAATTATGAGTGCAGGCTAAAAATTCTTTTAAAATACACAGGTGAGACTATTTTACCAGGCATCTGTGCTTTGCCAGCGTACCTGTGCAAAAAAATCACCAGATCTCCATCACCCCAACAAGAATCGTGAAAACAAAGTACAAATCTGTACTGCCAGTTTCTAATTTACTTAACATGTATTTTTTTGTAAAATTAAAAAGATGTACTTGAAAAGATTAAAGAGCTCTAAAACTTTAATTCTATCCTACAGCAGTAACAAGCAATAATCATACAGTTACAACTGATACATATAATCACTGCGGATATTAACCTAGATTAAAGACACCAATTTATTACTTCACAGCACAGGTGCTTTCACTTTTTGCTATAACTAGAATCAAATTACATTTTTTTCTGTATAGCATGACAAGAGGAGAAAAAATTTTGTATACGGATGATCTGAATAGTTTTCTTGCTGCTTTACATTGAATGATTCTGCGACGTGATTCAATTTGAAGCTGTCTGTTCAAAAGCAAATTCTACAAGCTGCCACACACAACACCAAACCAACAAGTTTTTTTTAAAAAAGTAAGATACAAATTATTTGGGGGGAAAAAAAGAGATACTAATTTAGAAAAATGAAATACGGATTTAGAAGCTAATCTCCTCTTAAAATAAATCAGGTATTTAACTCACTTGACAATTGTGGCATTCTTGCTCAGAACAAAGCAAGAACATCCACTTGGTTTTTCTTGGAAAAAGCTGAAGTATTTGTGTATGACGTTAATTTAGTTTTGGTTTTGTTTTTTTTTTTTAATTTTCTCTATTTTTTAAAAACACAGTTTCTTAAATTCTACTGAGAAGTTTTATAAAGATCTCCATCTTTCCACTGCACATTATTTCTCCAGACAGGCTATACACACAGGCCACTGTGAGACTTGGAAAAAAAACTGTGTTGGGCTTCTCAGCTGCCCTTGCATCTCTGGTGGGGGTGAAGACTTAGGTTGCATTTAACTCACCTTTAATATCCAAAGCAGAGGGGACATTTCTCACCCCCATCACTATTTTTAACTCTACCAACCAAGCGTTATTCACAGAAATCACTTTTTACAGACAAGATGAACATTGCCCCGCAAGTATGTTCCACATCTGAGTGCAATTTTAAAATAACGGCACATTCTCGGGACATCACGGATACTAATCACAATGACAACAGAATTGCACTCTCTGCTGAGGTAGCACGGAGGTTACTTGATTGCAAAACACAACTAATTCTGACTGATGCTGTCACGGGGTTGTAGAAGTACACTCACTATCGTCAAGGTAAATGCAGATGTGACTCAGTCAAGGGCTGTGCACCATAATCAAGTGGTTGAGAGCAGGAACAGTAAAGAGGAAAGAAACTGCACTGAGGCATCTGCACTCAGGCATCTGACCACCTACGCTAAAAGCAAAAGACTAACAGCTTCTAACAACTTTCCTCCCAATAGTTTATTGGCTCCTTAAAAAAAAAAAAATTCTATGTAATTTTTGTAAAAGACTTTTTCTGAGATCTTTTCTATGTAAAATTTGAGCCTTTTTCCAAACCAGCTAGAAGGGGTGTTCATCTGAGCAGCTCATCTGAACAGATGGACATGAGTAGTAACCGTATAAAGTTCTGAACACTCATATTACAGCTATTGAGCAACAACTGTGTTTTTATTACGCAAGCTGGGACCCACCAGGTTGCAAGAACCACATAACCTCTAAACAAAACAACAACAACAAAAAAAAAGCCCAGCACCAGCACCAATTTATAAAACTAATTGTACAGCTCCTCCACTGGCTGATGCAAGTCTCAGAGCTGATTTAACATACACTACTTCTGCCGGCATCGTACCACACTGGCAGCTTTGCATATGACACTTTTATCCTGTATATGACCATTACGATTGTTTATTTTACATCAGCTAAAAGGATTCTACTGTAGTAATACTCTTAGATATCACAGACGACCCGCCCAGTGCAGCGGCATCTCCCAGGTGGAGCTCTAAGAATCCACTGTTAACAGAAGCAAGCCAGCATGGGACCTTGGACTCACTAATTCCCACCACTGTACTAAACACGGGTGAAAAAAACCAGTGGCAATAGCAGCTTGGGCAGCACCTTCCCACTGTTTCTGCCCTTCCCAACTTCAGCAGCTCACAGAACTGGATTTCTCAGTCAGATGGCCACCGTAAATACAGCTCTCCACAAGAGCAGACATGGCTGAACACATCCCTTCTGACCAGTTGCCAACCTCAGACCGCATTTTGAGTCATGGTTTGGTAGCTCTGTACTGCCAAGCTTCTTCCAACACAAGCACAAGCTGGAGGCTGATCTACACAACGCATGGTCCGTGCATGTTCCTGTACCACCACATGGCTAGGTCAGTCACTAAAGACAGTGGCCTGGAGTGGAGTTGCGTAGCAAGAACTGCATCTCTGGGGTGCTGCATGCCCGGGGATTGCAGACCACCACTTGGAAACCATCTCTCATCTGTGGGCTACAAGCCCTGAAAGATGAAGGTCCAGCCACTGCTTGGCTCTCATCTCTGAGCCCCTAAACCACCTGTAGACAAGAATGGAGTACAGAGCATCTAGATGTTGAAAGTTCATTCCTCCCCCTAAAAAAAAAAAAAAATATCTCTAGCACATGCATTAGTCACGCTGCTTATGCCACGCTTACATTTTGTACCTTTTGTACCATGCCCTCTAAGAATGAACACACAAAAATGAAACAAACCCCTCCAGCCAACATAATGCGCTCAACACATTCTAGCTCTTCTTGCATTTTATTAATTTCCTAGATGGTTACCTACCGGAAACTGTGAATGCCTTGAAGCTCTTGCTGTAACACCTCCTGTGTTGTTGCTATTAAGTCCAAAGCTCCAACAAACTCAGAAGTGGATAGCAGCAACTGTACTGTGGGCTGTGTTTGGTGTACAGTCGCCATTAACTTCAGTTTGTTGTATGCTTTTATACAGTTATTTCTGGTGAGTGACAGTCTTAAAACTCGAAGTGATCCTTCACACATTACTTTATCAATTTTGGAGATTTTCTCTCTAAGTAATTTTACAGCCTGGGAGGTTTTCCTGAGGTAGTCCTGCAACTCATGCTGAGAGGTCATTGCATGAAAAAATGCTTCTGAGCGCAGAGAAATCTGATGAGCAATATTGACTTCCACAATGTCCAGATAATGGCTCAGCTAGAAAGAGGGAGAAAGAAAAACAGTGTTGTTATGACTTGGCAAGTTTATCACCATGCAAATACACTTTCAGGGTATTTGTCTTATTGTAGCATGAGGAAGTGCTGCAAATAAAAACTAAACCCCTTTGTCAGATTAGCAAGCAAATAACTACCCATTGCGGTTTGATCATTTGTTTTTAAACAAGCTCAAAATCGCTTTGGGAAGGCCGACTTGATGCCTCTCCTGGTTGAAAACTACAAGTTAGAAAAACAAATAATTTTAAAATACCCAAACTTTTGTACCAGACGGTTGTACGCTGGCACTGTCAAAATATGGCCATTAACCAGGAAACATTAACCTGGATACTGGCTTGCAAGTAAGAACAGCATACACACGTAAATACGCTATGCACTTCGGGTCACTGAACCTGCTAAAGATGCAGCCTGACTACACTTAATGACATGGCTTTGGAACGGCTCTGTTCATTTAAAAGGCTGCAGCATCTGCTTTGTAGAAAAATCCTCAGCATGTCTCTGGCTGCAGTTGTTTTTTGCCAACCAGTTGGAGTTCCTATTAAACCTATTTCATGTGCGCTGGCACTGTGGGATTCCCAGAGACAGAGTATGCCTACACGTTCAGAACCTGAAATTCAAATTCTCTATGTTGAACAGCTACCAGACCACCGGGTTGGCTTATTTGAGCTGTAAAAGCTCTGTGTTCTGGCTTATGCTGAATATGCAAACTCAAAGGACTGAGGCATTAGGATGCTCATCTGAATGCTAATACTCAGATGACCTGGTTTCCAAGAGGTGCCAAGCACTCAAACCTCATGCTGAATTTCAAAAGGCCCATCCAGAGATGGAAAGAAAATCAGCTGGAGAACGTTTCCTTCTTATAGTTATTTTCATCCTGGATGTATTTAACACTGGGGATTTATACAATATGCAAACCCATCTTTTTTGTAATATGTTTAATCAAAAACATCCTCCACCAAACAGCTGTGACACACCTAGCCCACGGGAAAAGCTGAGACAGACTGCGACACAGGGATCACAGAAAGGGTTATTATGATCATTTATTTATGTGATTGTACCAATCAGATGCCCCAGGTCCCTTCACTATGCTAAGCGAGGTAGAACAAACAGAACAAAATTATAGTACCTGCCTCAAAGAGCTTACAGATCCAATGTAGGGTAAGACATGGAAGGAGGTAAGGAGGAAAAAAATGTCAGGGGGAAGTTGTTCAAGTAGATCAGCAGCAGTCCAAAAGCACTAATAGCTTAAGTATGTGTGCTTAAGGCAGATTTTTCCAAATCCTGTTGAAAAATAGTGCCTGGAGCTAAGGATAATTATGGCAGCAGGGTGCCTATTTACACACTCTAAGTGTAAACCTTGTGCAGTTCAGTCTTTAAAAAGTAAAACAAAAAATGTAGGCCCACTTCAGTAACATGAACCAGTGTAATAATTTGTTGATCAGGCATGTAGCTTTGGAGGCAGCAGACCCGTTTTATACTCTTTAGGTATTTGTATCCCCTCTCCAAAGAAGCACAGCTCATGGCTAATCAAAGCCTTATTTTCACTTCACTGCATCGGAGAGGACTCTGGGTATCCTTCACTCACAGTCCATGTTTGAGTGCCCATCCTGCTGCTGCCAGGCTCGCTTTGTGAGTTTAAAGCATATGCCAGGCACTGCTTTTTCATCTTCAGACAGCAACTGCCACAAGAAACTCCAGAGAAGTATTCCTCCAACTTTAGACATGGAGGACAACGCAATGAAGGATCACGTTAGCCTCCAGCAGAGCCTGTCTCTTCCTCCTGACCTGGAGGGAATGCAGGAAGACTAACTCCTGGAAATACCTTCCAGAAGATCTCATGTTATTTTTTCTTAAGCCACCTCACTACTACCTTTTTTTCCCCACCTTTCTTCTTCCCGCCCCCCCCCCCTTTTTTTTTTTTTTTTGTGGTTTTTGTTGTTGGTTTTGTTTGTTTGCTTGTTTTCTTCTCTCACCCGGCTACCAGAAGCTTTAGTAGGTTAAACAGCATGGAAAAGTAAAGTTAGAAAACAGACTCCAAAATTATGTAGATTTTCTATATGAATTTTATGGGTATGTGTACCATACAAATGATTCATTATGGGCTTTTCTACAGCATGACTACATAACTAACAAAAAAAATAAAAAAAAAGACCAAGTAAAGACTTCTGCTTCCAATATGAAAGGAAGAGCTCTGCTTTCGTGCTCTCCAATGTGCTCCAGTCCTTTGTGAAATGCAAAAATGGATCAGTGCAAATGACATGACAACAAAACGTAAGAGGAAGCTCCTGACATCCAAAAACCTTAGGATTTAGTATTTCTTTTAGCACCGAAACCACAGTGCCTTGAATCTGGAGTTTTCCTGAGATTTGAGAGAGCAATAGTCTTAGTGTACAACCTCTAGCTTTCCCTTCTCATGTAATTGCTCTTCCCTAGCAAACAGCTCCACATCTCTGAAGTTCTCAATATATACCTGCTTCACCAAGGTTTAGCAGTCATGAAGAGCCAGTTATTATGCCATATACAAGTTTTTTTTTTCCAGATTTGACAGACAGATTTATTTAGCAGGGAAAAAACAGTTCTCTTTCAGGAAGATGCTTCCTGCATTGTTTACCAACAATCTGCAGCCTGATGTAAAATGAGAGCTAACACAGCCCACAACAACGATGTCTCAACAAACAGCACAAAACAGCAGTAATGGAGTTTCTTTGTAGTAAGTAACAGCTGCGGTGGAGAGTGACATCTTGTATCAAAGTTGTACCTTTTCTTGAAGTAACTTGGAGGAAGCTGCGTCACGATTTCCTTTTCCACCAGCAGTACTAAAATGAGACCATGGTAAAACGGCATTAAATGTTAAGGAATCTTCCAAGGCAAAATCTGGTTTCATAAAAATCTGAAACAGAAAAACAAAATAAATAAATGCATCTCCCTCATCCCTGTATTCTCCTCCCCAGTTAAACACACCTCCTGTCTCATGAAGCTAACAGGGACCTATTTGTTGATTTTCAAAAATCAGATTTTCATTTATCCAGGCAAACAAATTTATTCCAGACCTTACAACCAATTTACTTTACACCTTAAAAGCTTGTGTGATCCGATGAAGCCTTATCATTCTAAAAGTGGAACACACAGCTCTAAAATTACACAGGTTATCAAGCACCCCAGATGATCTAAACATCCTGAGCGCAAAAATGTAGGCAGCATTGAACTGCAGGTGGGTCCTCTAAAGGATCGGAGCAAACGTCCTTGAGTAGCAGGGGCATCCTACTGCTGATGTGCTCATTTCGGGGGCCACAGCTTCTACCAGACTGAGGATCCAGCCAGCTGTCAGGGTGCAGCAAGTGTTGCCTGTGAGGGAACAGAGCCTCAAGCTGATCTTCTTTAGCACAAGGCAACAAACACGCTGCTCACAGAAGAGTCAGTAACATGTAACATTAACTACACAGCTCAGAAAAATATTAATCTAAAATTCTCTCTGATAACATTATTTTTACTTGACAAAAATGGTACAAACCTTGAGTTTCTAGGCAGACAATAGTCCCCTTTTCCCTGTATTTATGAAATGTAATTTCAAAAGGTTCAACTTAGACTATAGCATCACACCACACTCAAACATTCCTGTTTCCTGGACTTTAAACATTGCAGTGACAGCTATCCAAGCAACAGCCTACATGACCGGCACAGAGACGCTGACCCACATTAACGCTCTGATGTACCCAGAAAAAAATTATTTGGACTGAAATGGAATCCAGAGTTCTGTCTTTTGTCAACCTGTCACAAAAACCCCACATCACATACGCTGCAAGCATATATGGAAGAGGGCTTTTCTCAAGGATTCAACTAGTTAAACCTAATGCTAAGTTGTACACTATGCAATATTCAAACTTCTATCAAATTCTTCAGTTTCCCTTTCCTCCTAGGACACAGAGTGGCTAATTTTGCCCAGCTCTGAGGTTTTAACTATTAAAGATGAAAAAATTACAGCATTTGTATTCTACTTTGAGTAAGAGAAAAATCAAGACCATGGGAAACAACAACAACAAAAAAAAGAAAGAAAAAGCTGATTGTTCTTAGTCTTTTTAAAGTCCGAGAAGTGCAGATCCTCTTGAGAATCAGTTCAAGTAGTCAGCTAGGAAAAAATGTCTACAAAGAAGAGAGTACATTCGTATATTCAAGACTACATGTAAGAAATCCTTATAAAGGCTTAGAGTGCACAAGAACCATACCTTAGGTACTTGTTCCAGATCTGTCCTGGATTTATCTAAAAAGTAAACAAAATACAAGTAGTCATTCATGAGGAAACAATGGAAAACAATTACCTTGAACACTATTAAACCCTATGAGGAAGTTTTCAAGACAACGATGCCAGGTTCCTCACAGGGGGCGGACAGGGTGGGTGGACAGGGAACAGTGGTTATGAATTGAAATGAAATGTTCTGACTGAACACGAGGGAAACCTTTTTCACCGTGAGGACAATCAAGCATTGGAGCAGGCTGCCCAGAGGGCAGGTACTCTCCACCCTTGAAGGTTTTCAAGGCACGCCTGGATAAAGCCCTGAATAGCTTGGCCTGACCTCAAAGCCTGAACTGGCTTTGAGATGGCAGTTGCAGTAAAGACTTTCTGAAGTCCCTTCCAACCTGAAGTACTCTGATTCTTTGAAACACTGTTGTCCTTTGTAGTTTAGGTCTCATGCTCAGAGTATTCAAAGGTGCTCGCACTTGGCTGCTTTGACAGCGAGAATGTTAGTCATACAAAGCAATCTACTTAGCACTTTGCATTCCTTAATGCACTGTTCAATCAACTGCCAAGGGCCAGTAAAAGGTCCCTCTAGCATCATCCCCAATTTTAATGCTCCAGACTGAAGCTGCCCATGTAATCACTTCTGCACAGCACTTGGAGGATGGATGCACAATAGCTGGCAAGAAGGATGAAGAAGGGCTCAGGACAGAGTCCCAAGCACACTGAGCAATTAGCACAGAAGCAGCCCTTCCCTCGAAGTAAGGTGATCTGACAACTGCAGAGGGTGAGAGTGTTGAGCTGGGAAAAGAGGTGCATCGTTGTACCCCAGCAGAACTTGAAGAAAAGGCAAATTCAGACTTTTGAGGTTCAGCCAAAATCCCCTTTTCCTCCCCTACTCATTAAGTAGTGTGCATTATGAAGAGGAAGCACACTGGAGGCCAAGAAAGGTGAGGAATTTAAAAGCCACAAGCCCCCATCCGAGCTGGACGGTCTGCTCATCACTGAAAAATATGGCAAGCACTACGTAAGCATTATCTCCCATATTTCTCTCGCCTCTTTGGCTCTTACTTCGTTTCTTTCATACTTTATTTGTATTGAAATACAAAAGGCAACCTAGGAATCATCCTGCTGTCCTCAACCGTTGGACAAAATCTTACGGAAGCAAAAGGCCAAGTCTTGTGGGCTGGAGTTAGAGGAAGACAGGCAACACTAACAAAAGAAATTACAGAAAATAAAGAGTTTCAGTTCATGCCTCTACTAGGAACTGTCCATCTACCCAAGAAGCTCCTAGTTACTTTGGTGACACAGTAATTGCCTCTTTTTAAAAACAAAAGACTCTTTCAAATTGGATTAAGCTAAGTATGAAGAACTTTTATCTTGCATTATGTGCCGCAGACAGACTCATTCAGCAACAGCTATTCCAAAATAAAACCAACCACGGAGAAACCCTAAGGAAGGGCTTCCTTTTGCATGGACAAGGGGGAAGAAAGCTGATTGAAAGAAGTTGATCAAAAGGAGCAAACTAGTGAACAGTTCTTGCTGCATTACCTGTAGACATTGATATAGACAAGCCAGATCAAACAGTGATTGGCAAACAAACCCTTTTATGCTAACATTTTTGAGAAAATACATTAAAATAAATTAAACATTTAAAGCTCACTCCAGGTTATGAGTGTTTCTTTTCCTTTTGCTTGTCTTTTCTTTTTCATTTTGCCTCTCACCTTCCTTTGTCCAGTTTCATGTTAGCTGAATTATTTCCATAACATCTTGAAATTTGGCCTTGCTACCGCTGTGGACACCAAAAAAAGTTTGCCAGGTAGTCTTTGTTAACAGTAATCAATCAGAGAAATACTAAACAGAGAACTGGCCAGAGTGGAACTTCATGAAGTTCAACACAGGAAAAGGCAAAGTCCTGCACCTGGAGAGGAATAACCCCAGGCACCGTTACACGCCTGGGGTGTAGTGGCTAGAAAGCACTCCTGCAGAGAGGGACCTGGGGTCTTGGCAGACAACAAACTGACCGTGAGCCAGCACTGCACTCTTCTGGCAAAGCATCGTGGGTTGCGTTAGGCAGAGCATTGCCAGCAGGTTGAGGGAAGGTGATCCTGCCTCTCCACTCAGCACTGATGAGCCATCTGGAGCAGCGTCCCCAGTTGTGAGCTCCCCAGTACAAGACAGACCTAGGCATACTGCAGCAAGTCCAGTGAAGGATCACTAAGATGACTGAGGGACCCGGGCATTTTTTATAGGAAAAGAGGCTGAGAGAGCTGAGACTGTTTAGCCTGGAAAAGCTCAGGGGGATCTTATCAATGTTTTTAAACATCTGATGAGAGGGTGTAAAAAAGACAGAGGAGGCTCTTCTCAGTTGTGCCCAGTGACAGGACAAGAGGTAATGGGCAGAAACTGATACATGAAAAATTCCATCTGAACATAAGGTGGTCAAACACTGAAAGAGGTTGACCAGGGAGCTTGCGTAATCTCCATCCGCGGATAAATTCGAAACCCAACTAGATACTGCCCTCCCACAGGTGGCCCTGCTTGAGCAGGTGGCTTGGACTAGGCCATCCTGAGATGTCACTTCCCACTTCAGCCATTCTGTGATCCTCACGGCAGAGACTGGAATGACCCAGCGCTGCCATTCTTTACTGCAAAGTCAACAGCTGCTAGAAACTTAATGCAACAGTTTCAACAGACCTTAAATAAAAGGAAGTTAAAGAAAACACTGACAGGGACAAAGTGACCTGCCACGAATGCAAACATGCCAAGGAAAAGTTTAAGGGCAGGTATCACAAGCACTTTGACCTATAAAATATCAGCAGTGGTCATGAGTACTTCTAATCAATTATGTCTGGGTTTTCGATTATTGTTACAAAGAAACCATCAGCAGCTGTTATGGCACATGAAGCCCTTGAGCAAGTAAAGGAGACGATCAGCAGGTTATAGCATTCGTTATTGAATGCTATAACATACTGATACAAAAGAAATTACTTTTTAATGACTAAAGGAAGGCTTTGATGTACCGTGAGTGTGTAATAGTGTCCTGTCGAAGGTATCTTTAGGAGTATAAATATTCTTGCATCTTTCATGAACATTCTCTCTCTGTAAAAGAGAAAACATGTGAAAGAATTATTTTGAGGCTTAAAAAAAAAAGTTTTTCTTTGAAACTGAATATTCAGAGCTTTTCTACTGCAACATAACTACGCTACAGCAAATAATTCTGACAAGTTCACAATAGTATGTTTTTCCTCTTAAAAGATCAGACGATGTTTGTCCGGGTGAAAGGAACCAAAAATTTCAGCCTGCAACCACTATGTTGGTTTTTTCCTGTATCTTTACATCCCAAGAAAAAACGAACACAAAAGTTATTGAAGAGATATAACAACTTCTCTACATAATGAGATAGAACCACAGATCAACTGTAATTGCACATCCAATCATTTATTTGCCATCTAATCCAGCAATCACACTAACACACAGTGAATGCTTTTTCATTGTTAAATTAGTAGAAATTGCTTCCACGTCTTACTAATTAGTACCTTGCTGATACCATGTATCTTGTTTCATCATGCTGAGCTTCAAATTTTATCTACATGTTTAAACACCACCAGAGACCACAGTGGTGAGAAATTACATTTCTAAAGAACGCCGATGTTAGCCGGATCTCTGCTAGAAGCTACATCATGGATCAGTTCCCTCTTCACAAAATCTTCTTTCATTTAGTAGTCACTGCATTACACGGTAATTTTAACAGATGAGCTCTTCAGCGTTTGAAATGTTGAATATGTGAACTGATGGCAATAGTTCAGTTACTGACAATTCACTTTCACATATTTTAACTATGATTTACACAGGTAACACTTCCTGCAGCCAATTCTGTATCAGCAGAAAAATAAGAAAGTTACAAACCAAGGAAGCAGAAAACAGTGGGAGACTTCTACATGTTCTTTCAGTTAAAAAAAAGAAAAAGAGAGTACTACATACTTACTGACACCTGTATTTTAAGAGTTTGTAGAAGTCTCCTACTGGTCCTGGTGTCCTTAGATGTAGCTTAAACTTCCCTGTTACAAAAGAAATCATCAAGATAATAGACCTATTTATAGTTTAAGAACTCCATATATAAATGTTTAAATTAGAGACTCTTAAAAAATATCTCCAGTCCTCGCAGCACATAGTTATGTTTTATATTTGACCCAAAGGTCTGAAAATTGCACTGTATCATTAAACAATCATTATCATGCCCAATCATTAAACAATCCTTACAGAAGAAGGATTAATAATCCTTTAAAATAAAGAATAATTCTTCTTAATAAAGAAAAAATATGAACTGGAAGCCCTGGTGCGGAGCTCAGCATTCAGAAATGCAATTGAAAAAATATAGAAAGAATTTAGACAGCATTTTCCACACTACAAATACTGAGATTATAAAGCAAGAAATGCTTAATGAAGAGTTGACAAGCACTGAAGAGCAAATTAATTATCAGCTAACCATACGATGGACTACTAGCAGGGAAAATCTCTAATTAGAAGAAGGATCTCAAATCTCTTTCTGTACTACGTGCATCTAATTTGGGGTTCTTACCGGAGTGATTTCCTGTTGGTATAATGCAAAATGTTCCTTGGTGATCTGTGGGAGGTAGAATGAAGGCGTGACTTCAGTGTCCACAAAGTCCACTCCCCATGTTTTTGTAAAGAAATCAGATTCCCTTTTTGCTAACCTAGGATCATTTAGTGCTGCTGGGAGATTGACTTTGGAATGATAAATAGTCCATCTGTGCTGATCCACAACTAGAGATGGGCTGTCACATAAATTATTGGGATCACCTGCAGCACAAAAGACAAGACAGTTTGTTAAGGTGAGAAACTGAAAGTTGTATGTTTGCTAAAATGTGGTTCTTACGCAAACCATGTTTTCACAATTACACGCTGAATCAGAATTATTTATGCATAAGACACATGATATTCTCCTTCTGCACCACTTTAACTTGCATTTCTTCTATCAGATTAACCAACACAAGTTTTCGCCACAGTGGTGTATTCACACTCATTAAATATATTTATCTCAACAACATTAGCTTCTTCTGAAGAGAAAAAGATTCCAACCACAAACATATTTTAAATAATGTGAACTTGATCAGAATGACAGCTGAAATTCATTAGCATTATATTTTGTAATTCTTAAGATCCCACCCCACCTACTCCTAATAAACTAAGCTTTAGTACACCCCAGCAGCTATAATTGTGACCAAACTCCGGGTTTACGATCGCACTAGAGATTTATGACACGGTCTTAGAGACAGGTCCTGCTCTCTTGCCTCGCACTGCAAGAGGGCTGGGGTGTTTCGAAGCAGTAATGCAGCTAGGCTCCAAGCGCGGACGGGTCTTTTGCAGGCTCTGACAGAATATATGTAGTATGGATCATAGCTATAAAGTGGAATCACACAAGCCAGATCCCAGCTATAATGTGGACAGCTGAATACAAGCTGTAAAAAGGAAGGCTTTCCCATTGCTCCAAAGGGACACTGGGTGGTATAAAGCAGAATTACAGCATACTTTGAAACAAGACTATGGCTTAGTGCACCACACCCAGTATACAAGAAAATTTGATTGAACAATTGTAAATGGATTAGCAACTTTAACTGCATTTTTACTCTCCTTGACACCGACATTACCTGTAGGTTCCTTGGGACACACATCAGGCAGTGACTGCACAGGTCGAAAACGTTTTGCGGCATCCATTTCCTTTTTGAAGAAAGCATCACTGCTGTTTGACTGAGGCACTGGTGAAGAACTGTGGCTTGATGCCATTGCATAAAATCACCACTTGATAAAACCTGAATAAGAAAAAATAAATATTGAGACTTTAATAAACTTCTGGTAATGGATTGTATCAAAACAATGACACTCCATCAGCTACATAGTATTTTGTTAACTGCAACACTTTAACTGACACATTTCAACAGCAACAGGGGAAGGCTTATTTTAAACACAAAAATAAAAGGCAGAATGTAACTTTGTAGTCTGTGTCCTCCCACACCTCTACATACCACAATGAAAAAGGTAAGGGCTGCAGGCTGGGGGGTTGGACTAGATCTCCAGAGGTCCCTTCCAACCCTTATCATTCTGTGCTTCTGTAATATATACAAACCCAGGTGGGATATTCTGCACCCTCACTGTCTTGCGCTGCCTTAATAGAATGACCCCAGCACCGTTTTCTCCAAAGGAGGCGGTCTGCAACCTATGTTCATGATTTCGCCAAGCCCAGCAACAGCTACCCACAGATACAATATATCGTTAATTATTTCTAGTAATTGAAATCGTTGTCACATTTCAGACGAATCAGAATCTGAAGAATATGAGCGTGCCATGTATATCAGAAAAGCACAAGCACATACTATGCATACAACATAGACATCTTTTCTCACTTGAATCAGGAAAATTGGCAATTCAACTTCTCATGGCTGTCTAGTAAAGTAAATTATAGTTTATTTCAATGTAAAAAAGCATTTGCACAGAGAAGACAACTAATACACAGATCAAAAAGCTCTGGAATAAGGAAAGTCCCGCTCATTTTCAGTTGAATTTTAAGCTCACACTTTGAAAATAAATGGCCTTAAAAATTTTACACTGGGGTTGAACAACATAATGCGTTCTTTCCATCTGTAAACAAAGCTGCATTTCCATCAAAGTACCAGTTGAGTCAGTAGTAAACTGCAGAACTACTAGAGGTTTGAGAGTTTATTAAAACAACCCCATAATGTAGAGCTCAAAGAGTGCCCATTCAAAGGGACCGATCTGAATCCTCGCCTTTAAGGAGAAATAAACACATCTAGCAAGATCTTAGCATTTAACTACCAACCCTTAAGGGACACCTAAATTACTTACTACCCTGTGAAGGAGCACAAAAAGATAAAAGGCCTATTTTATCTTCAATCGCTGAAGCAGGCACCAAGGGATGACTGTACGTCACTGTGTCAACTTCTAACAGCATCACATATATTACAAATTTCCAAATCTCATTTGGAAAAGAAAAAAAAAAAGTTCTACTTTCTAAACGAGGTTGGAAGTGTCCTACAAAACAATTCTAAAGATGAGTTAGGATATGTGCAGCTATAATAGAGCATCCCAACGAATGGGCCCATAATGACTAACAAACGTGTATTCCGGCCAAAACTCTGTCCGTTGGGTACCACTCCTGATGTTCACTTGCCTCTCTCCCTTTCTATCCGGAAACGCAGCAAGACAAGGAGGATAACGTGCTTCCACTGTAATTTTTAAAAGCAACTTCTAAAATGGGTGAAAACAGACTGGCAGAACCTTTTCTCAAAGTGCTGCACAAGGACTGAAAATCTGTCTCCCAGATTTTCTTTGGAGATGATTCCCTTCCTTCTCATACTAGAAAAGTTTATGAGTCAAGATAAAGAATGGGAGCACTAATGGAAGCATGGAAGTAGTCAGAAAGGGAAAAAACCTTTCCAGGCATCTGACAGACCCTCCTTAAATATCACAAAGCATCAGCCTCTCTCCCCCCAAAAAGTCCCAAAGAAAAACTTTTTCTCTATTACTTCTGTTGCATGTTCCTATTCTTATATTCTTCCCTTGACATTTCCAAAGCAACTTCTTTCTTCGTGAAGCTCTTCCCTAATGTTTTGGGGTGCTTTTGTGAAAAATCTAGTTTACGATAATGACAAAACACTATCATTTTAGCATTCTTAAAAAACACATCCAGTGCTAAGTTATAATAATCAAGTCTCCTAAAGGCATACAGTAAATTTATCTGCACTTGGAACCGCTTCAAAGTTCTGTATTTGCAGTTTTTCTCCTGAAAAAGCCTCTGTAATGTGAGCTGCAGTCTGCTCTAGCCAGATGTATGAGCAACTAAGGCAATTTGTAGAAAGCACTGAAATCTTGTACTCTTGCTGGCAAGCCTTTCATTAAGCCTCTCTCCTTTCCCCATAACGAAGTATTGCCTAAAATTATATTCTAAGACATGAATTGTCTTAACTACATAAATCTCAGTGGAGAAAATACTAACTGCATTACGCCAGTCCAAGATTTAAAACAAATTTAAAAGACAATTTAACACTGAAGACTAGCACAATCCCTCAGCTTTTCAAAAACAAACTATACCTACTCTTGGCACTGGTATTTTTATTACTTATCACCATAAAATATTCACATTGCCTTTGTATACCAACAAACCTTAAAATAGAATGAAAAGAGTGAAACAAAATATCAATGTAAGCAGTAACCTTCTTAGTATTGAGTGGATTTCAACAAGATATAAGGATTCACAGGCAGAGGCCTTCTTAAGTGGCATGCAATATGATGCTGTACTAAATTATTCATAGTTAACAGCTATTCTAGTAGTCTCATAAGTCAGGACCTTATGGATAATTAACCTCAATGAACAGGAATAAAACCATCTATACTGCCCAAAACCAGGCATTCCTCAAACTGCAGTCCTTAAATTAGCCAAGAAAGTATAGCTTCAGAAAGAAAACTGGACACAATTGCCTAAATTAAATTCAAATTACAAAGGAATATGTGACAAGTCTATATGAAGACAAAAAATCCTGCCCTACACCTGAGCCCTTCTGTGTACTTTAACCTCACGGGCATCAGAAAAATAGTTTAATTCGTTCCAATGAACGAACCAACAGAACAGCCGTTTTATAGAGAAATGAATCTATAACCAGCCTTCTGAACCAGCATTTTAAAATATGCAGCTATATATAAACTTGCTGATTTAAACATACCACAAAAATGAAACTCAATGCTAACACAGAACAAAACTTGCCACAGAATATTTTAACCCATTCAACTTTAAACGCAAGTGAAACGCAGGTAAATGCAGTTAACTGCACAAGCTGTGCAGAATGAATTATGAAATGGTGAGTCCCCTGAGCCTCCTACTTAGAAGAGCATATGTGCAGCACTAAGAATATGCAACTGTGTAACTTAATGACATCAATATTTAAATTATATACAATTAAAACTGGGTTAGATTAATTCTGTTCTCTGCAGTAATCACCATCATTTACTCACATTTTGTCTAGCAATGTGGGTTAAACTAACTCAATAAAAGAAAACTTTAGGGGTTAGATATAAGAGTAATGATGGAAATACGGGATTACAGCTATACTTGCAACCTGCCTTCAATATATTAAATTTATTTTGTACACACTGTATTAATTTCCTTAGTTTAAAAATTGACACTAAATTACACTGTCACTGTAATAACTTAGTATCACTGAAGTTAAACACTAAAAAAGTTTAAAAAATAATCATAACAATGAAAATAGCTTTGATGATTTGAATTTACGGTATTCTTACAGTCTGAACACAGGAAGATTAATATTTCATATTAAGCAATCTTACAGCTTCCTCTAAAAAAAAATTCTTGTTCAATAACACGCTCAGCAACTATGACTGACACAGTTGTACAACGTACAGCATGGAATAAAATGACTGTGATGACAAATGTAATAACCACATGCTTGGATACTGTACAGTCAGCAAAGTAGAAGTTAGGTTAGCAATGTATTAATCACATGAATCTTAAGAAGTTACTTCTGTGATGACTACACTATGACTCTTGAGTTTCACACCCGAGGTTTCAGCAGTTAGAAGAGCAGCACAACAACCAACCAAGCGTATTACTCAGAAGTAGTTGCACAGGACGGTTGTAACTCTTGCGCGTTTGCTTGTTTTTGTGAGTATTAAGACTTGCACGAAGTTGTTCAGAAACTGCCCTTCCATATTCTAGGTGTTTTTCGCACGCCTTGTTTTTCAGATGGTAAGTCTTCACGATCAAAACACCCAGTGTTATCTCTATATAAACACGGTATTAGAGAAGGTGCAAACTAAACCTCGCCTATTCATGGATATTAACTTCATATTTCCTCATTTTTGGGCAGTTTTCCATCAGCATTATCAACCAATTTTCTATTTCCTACTTAAGGTAACAGCTTTACATGAGTTAATCATTTTTACTGGGAATTTTCATGTGCATAGATTTCAGTTTGGAAAGCTGTAATTTGTATTAACGATACAAATTGGAATTTATGAAGCCAGCGCAATCCCTGCAAGGTGCCTGAAGTAAGTCTCAATTTACGCTCTAAAGAAACCCACGTTACTCCTTTCTCTGTGCTCTCCCCCCGAAATGAAAGTAAATCTACAACCTACTAGTAATACCTTCAACTTAAATTGGTAGTTTTGATAAATTAGCTGGTACTATGAGGAACATGGAGCTTATTAGCTCCAGCCCTTCATACAATTCATAGAATCTGCTCTCTAAACTCGATTTTGGCTTCAAAAATAGTGACATCTGAGAAGAGACACTAAGCACCCAGGGCAAAGAGCCCAGGGCTTCCACTGACCACACAAGACTGAGCAAGTTGTCCTTTACGTATTCCACATTGTCCACGATGAGCCATGCTTGGACACCGCTAGGTACTTTCCAAGAGGTACACTCTGCATCCCAAAGGTAAGATGAGGAGAAGTTTCTCCATGAACACGCATGGCGTACTAAAGTCCCTGCTGCTTTTCATGGCTTTGTCTGGCAGCAACAGAGCAAAATCAAAACATTTTAAAGTACTGTTCTGTTTACCCAAGACCCTCCAGAATAGAAAACCATCAGAAGTCACCCACAAGTCACGCTAAAGCAAAATATTTCACCATTTCTAGAGGAAGTGATAAACACCAGAGACACTTACTAAGGAAAAGGATACCTGAAATGTAACTAAGGGAGACAAATGCACAAAGGATTCTTTCCAGGACCTCAACAGCCAACAATATTCCTGTTATTCATCTAATATATTTACTCTGTCCTCAAAAGTTTAGGTTTCCCACTCTATTATTACACATCTCTTTTTTTCTTAAATAAGCAAGATTTAACCCTGTAACAAGGAAACCATGGCATGAGCAAAGCACACACCACCTTTTTAAGACACTGTGAACCAGCCTGGACAAATGCGAACTTTCAATTTCTTTCAACCAGCTAATTCTTTGGTCTGAAATGTCCACGCTTGTCCCTGTGCCCAAGACAGACATCCCTCTTTCCGCAGGGGAGCCAAGGTTAGGTTTCAGCAGAAATGTTTAACCAGTTTCAGAGAATGAGGCTAAGGCTGCGGAAGCTCTTTTGCTGACTCAAGCTCTTTCTGAACACCTATTTCCACCCTGAGGTTTTACAGTAAGCAGCAGATGATTGTCAGGGGGATGATGAGGCTAGAGTCAGAGGACAGGTGTGACTTGTCCCTATGTCAAGCCATCTACATTTGGTGCACACTCCAACATCAAACCACCTTGCACAACTTGGAGAGAAGCCTGTGTCAGCCCAGTCTTTCCCAAAGCCTAATAAATATAGGTATATTTGTAACCCAAGCACAATTACAGACTGGACGGAGAATGGATTGAGAGCAGCCCTGAGGAGAAGGACCTGGGGGTGTTGGTGGATGAGAAGCTCAATGCGACCTGGCAATGTGCGCTCGCAGCCCGGGCTGCATCCCCAGCAGCATGGCCAGCAGGGCAACGGAGGGGATTCTGCCCCTCTGCTCCGCTCTGGGGAGACCCCACCTGGAGTACTGCCTCCAGCTCTGGAGTCTCCAATACAAGACAGACATGGACCTGTCGGAGCGAGTCCAGAGGAGGCCACGAAGATGATCCGAGGGCTGGAGCACCTCTGCTGTGAGGACAGGCTGAGAGAGTTGGGGGTGTTCAGCCTGGAGAAGAGAGAAGGCTCCGGGGAGACCTTAGAGCCCCTTCCAGTCCCTAAAGGGGCTACAGGAAAGATGGGGAGGGACTCTTGATCAGGGAGTGGAGTGATGGGGGGGTAACAGTTTTAAACCGAAAGAGGGGAGATTTAGACGAGACAGGAGGAAGAAATTCTTTCCTGTGAGGGTGGTGAGACCCTGGCCCAGGTTGCCCAGAGAAGCTGTGGCTGCCCCATCCCTGGAGGTGTTCAAGGCCAGGCTGGATGGGACTTGGAGCAACCTGGTCTGGTGGGAGGTGTCCCTGCCCATGGCAGGGGGGTTGGAAATAGATGATTTTTAAGGTCCCTTCCAACTCTAAGCATTCTGTGATTTTATGATTCATGAACACAAATGTAATTTTAGTGCATTCTGCATATCTTTTAATAGTATCCCAAACCTCATGTTCGCACACTGAGGGTGCACCTTCTCTGCAAAGTTAGAATGAGTGATGACCATCCAGATTAGCATTGCTGGGATGAAAGCAACCTGACAAGGAAGCTATATATGGGTTATCTGCGTTTCTCATCAGCCCTGCTTAGCCACATGTGCCTGTTACGATCCAGTATATTCTGTAATTCCTTGGACGGTGCTGAGCTGAGCCAGACTGTACTACTTTCTCAGCAAACTGCATAATGGGGACTGTGGAAAAACAAGAGCACTTGAACAGCTTAAAGAGTAATGCCACTACCCTCCCCTTATATCGTCTCTTCCATCGTGCCATCTCAAAATGATCTCCTCACATGGGAAACGGGCAAGGAAAAAAGTAATCTGACTACAAAGAAAGAACAGGACAGCTGCATCCCCACTGCAAAGCACTGTGGGTCAACTACAAGGCCAAGGTAAAACAGCATCTGATTTTCTTATCACTGTGTTTTGTACTGCTTTCTTTTGCCCTCTGCAGCTGAAGTCACCTGAACAGTAGATTTACAGAAAAAAAAAAAAAACAAAAAAAGAACAAACAACAAAAGCTTTAGTTGAGCTTCACTTCTTTAAATACAAGAATAAGATCCTCTGAAAAAAATTACCCCAAAAAGCCCCATCACTGAACAATGTATTGTTATTTGAATGCATGCCTGCACAAGCTGTTTAGAATAATACAGAAGTGTAAACATTTTGTCAAAAATTAGAACGCAATTTATCTCTCTACAAACTATCTTAAAAGTAGTATTTCACTTCTATTCAGGTACTGAATAAAACAATTAAATGAAACATCTGTGATATACCCAATGTACTAAATGCACTTCCTCTCATCCGGAAATCTAACTTCCCAATGCTGAACACTAATTTGAAATGAGAAGGCAGTTTCCGTGCTGGAGGAACACACCTTCCTACAGCCATTTAGCTCATTATGCGTCAAGTTCTTCCATGCCAGGGGCGGTAGAATAATTCAGAAACAATTAACAAAGCCATAAAAATATATGTCAGAAAAGAAAAGGTCTTGTGGTTAGTTGCCCACACTATCACACAAGATGAGAGTGAAATCTCTTTGCACTTTTTTTCAGGCATCAGCATTACAGTGTGCATTTTCCCTTGGAAAATGGTGAAATATGAGCATCTCATAGCTCCACAGAGGTACATGCAGCTGAACAAAGATCAAGGAGCCCCGGCAGGCATTCCAGCTAGAAGCCTGTCAAAGGCAGAGACCACGGAGCAGTGACATTTTGAGGAAAGGCAGAAGAACTGCACCAGCCAGAGCAAAATTCGTAACACTCAGGTCCTGACTTCACAAAAGGAGTCTGACAGAAACTGACAGCAATTTGCGTCAACAGCAAGTTTCCCTGCGCGGGCTCTCCACTTGCTATCTTCAGTGGGGTCAGGCTCAATTTGTTAATCTGAACCTAATTTTCTAAAAATGTGATTTTTCATGAGAATCATGTCTTTCCAAAGCCTTACCAAAGGCCTGAACAACTGCAAGTAGCTATGAAAGAGCTAAATAAAAATATTTAATAGTTTTCACATTATGCAAAAATCTGAGACCAGGGATTACCCAAAAGCAGGCACAGCGCACCTCAGAGCAAATCTTATCGAGTGGTCTCAACACAGGATGCCAGTCCACTAGCAGGAGGCAGAAAGGCAAACAGCAAACAAAAGCATCCAGACTTTACCTTGGTGAGCACCAGAGAGTGCCACCCATGTTTGTTGATAGTTCTTGTGGGGTTAATACCTATCCAGCAGAAGATCAAATGAAACTGATCACCTCTATTCACATCACTTCCTTCTCATCCCTCAAATAGCTTCCATTTACAGGAAGCATAAATATGTCTATAAACGTAAAAAACTAGTATGGTTATGCAACATCTAGAATGCCAAAAAACAAAAGGAAGGTCTTACACTGCTGCTTATGGTAAGCTTGTAAAACCGATGGGAACTCTCTGCCATATTGCATAGCACCAGAGATGCCACTCCAACTCTAACAACCTAGCCAAAGTGGCTCTTTTTTTTTTTTAAGAACCAGATTAATAGTTGAAATATCCTAGCTTTTTCTCTATCCAAATATGAGTATTTTGGAGCATCTGATCAGTAAATGGATCCACCATTTTTGACTATGAGGGAAATACTTTATTTACCTTTTGAGAAGAATACTCATTTAAAATCTAGCACCTAGGTGAAGTGGGTGCAAAAAGTTAAAAATACAGGGAAGACAATTCTTAAGACATGCTGGCAACTATTTCTTTGGACTTAATCATATGAGGCCCCTGAAATATATATGCAGAACATTCATTCATGCTTACCCTTTCTCTCTTTATGCTACATTCATAAAATAGGACAAGGAAAAAACAAAATAGAGTGGAAAAAAAAAAGAAAAAAAAGAAACAAAACCCAAAAGAAAACTGAGTCTCCCAACTGGAAGGATAAGATATTTGTGGCCCTTCACTCCTCTTGAGAAACTCACAGCTCCTCATTTCCCCAAAAGTCTGAAGAAGGAAAGCAGAAGTGGCTTCTATGATGAGTTGCTGCCCCAAAAGAAGAAACGATACCTACGTGATTCCATTTCCCAACTTCTTCCCACTCCAACTGCCAAAAAGCAAGTCTGCGGTCTCCTTGCTACACTATCTCTAGTGGCTCCTGACACTTCTCAGGCAAACATTTCTACCCAGCCTTGGACATGCACGTCCCCTTCTCCTCCCATGAAGTTTGTGCCGTCAACAGGAAGGCAAAATTCCTTCACACATGCACCAGACTCCTACTACAGAGAAGGACAGTACTGAAGACGCAGGGACACCCAGGCCAGATGCTATTACTGGCAAAGGGGATGGGAGAGAGAGAGCTGCTTCTCAGTGCACCTTCAGACCTCACTAGTGAGGCTGCCCACAAGATGCACAGCAGCTTTTGCTTAGACAGCTGTAGATCTCCTGTCAATTAGTTCATTTTAGGCATTGTTTTCCTACCCAACAGCAGCACCATCCTATGCCCAGGAGATTTCAAGGGAACCATAGCTGGTGTCTGTACTGCAGTTTGAGAAAGAGTCACACTGGCTCTCAGGCTAAATTACTGCAGCCATTACAAAAATTAACATACTACAGTCCGGTTTTCTAATAAAAACATTTCTTCACAGCACAGGGTTGCACAGGACCACAGCTGCGCAGAAGTTCACAGGGTGACTTCTTGCTCAGGACTCCATCAGATAGGCTACAGGTAAGACGGTGAAGTCAATACACCACCTGTGCTTTAAAACTCTCAAAAACATACGTGCAAATCTGCAGTCAAATAAATATTTCAGTGTACTTTACACATTTGGGACCACTTGATGTTCTGTAATAGAAATCCCAAGTTTTTAGAGAATATAAGAAAAACCGAGAAGGAAGAGAGAATCAATAAAATACTAAGGTCAAAAACTGTACAGACAAAGAGAGAAAGTTAATTTTTTGTTGAGAGTGCAGGAAGTTGGTATTTTACAAACACATATGGATATTTCTCTCAACGGAACATACCGCGTTTGAAAAATTACAGTAAGGAAAGGTAAGAAGTGACATTTTTCTACGCAAATCCTAGATTTTAGGGTCACCTCTAAACCCAGGAACCACTGCAATCCTAAGTGGTTTTTGGAACCAAGAAATCTTTTAGATCTCCACATCCCAGTCCATCCCGCTGGCCGTTAACACGGGTGTCAGGTGCCAGCGTTACAGAGAAAATGCCCAAATACTTGCTCCAAACCTTACTTCCTCCCATTTATAAAAGCCAAGCTGGACGAGCGCAGCTTCGCCACCCGAGGAGCCGGCCGTACCTTAGCGAGAACACGCCGGCAGTATCTCGGGGAGGCCGTCGTCATATCTCTCCTCGTGGCATCGTATGGAAAACCGCCCGGTCTCGGAGCTCGTCGGTGACCTGCAGGAGGGCCCAGACCCCACATGAGAAAGGGCCACGATGGCCGCGCTCCGGGCGGCCCAGGAAAGCCGGGCACTTCCACGCCGACACTTCCAGAGGCTCACTGCCTCCCCGCCAGGGACGGGCACCGATTTCCGACACCGCCCGTTTCCCACCGAGGGGGTTACCATGGAAATACAAAACGTAAATTCGCAGAAAAAGGGGAGAACCGGGCTGCACCCACACCCCCCCC
>VYZM01024084.1:323869-337938 GCA_013398915.1 Dromas ardeola | reverse complement strand
CCCGGCCGCGCTGGGGCTTGCGGTTCCGTTCCCTGGGGGAGGCCGCAGGCGTGAGGGGTGCCGCCGGCCCGATCTGGGTAAGGGGAGGGGTGAGCCGCAGTGGCCGCCGCCATCCCGCGGGGCGAGAGGCTCCGCCGTGCCCCACGGCCGAGGCGTCGCCATTTGAGAGGCCCCACAAGCGCCCCACAAATACAGCGCCGCCATTAGAGGGGCCTCACGAGTGCCCCACAGCTACAGCACCACCGTTTGAGACGCCCCATGGACAAAGTGCTGCCATTTGATGGTCCCCACAAGTACCCCACAGCTGCAGCACTGCCATTTGAGGGTCGCCACAAGTGCCCCATGGCTGAGGTGTCACCATTTGAGAGGCCCTACAAGGGTCTCGCAGCCACAGCACCACGTTCCCAGGGTGCGAGGGGCCCTGTGAGTGACCCACAGCCAAGGTGCCGCCATTTGAGAGGCCCCACAAGTGCCCCACAGCTACAGCACCACCATTTGAGAGGCCCCACAAGTGGCCCACAGCTACAGCACCACCATCCCAGGGTGTGAGAGGCCCCATGAGCGACCCACAGCCAAGTGCTGCTATTTGACAGGTTCCACAAGTGCCCCATGGCTGAAGTGCCACCATTTGAGAGGCTCCACAAGTGCCCCACAGCTACAGCACCACCATTTGAGAGGCCCCATGGACAAGGTGCTGCCATTTGAGGGTCCCTACAAGTGCCCCACAGCTACAGCACCACCATTTGAGAGGCCCCACAAGTGGCCCACAGCTACAGCACCACCATCCCAGGGTGTGAGAGGCCCCATGAGCGACCCACAGCCAAGTGCTGCTATTTGACAGGTTCCACAAGTGCCCCATGGCTGAAGTGCCACCATTTGAGAGGCTCCACAAGTGCCCCACAGCTACAGCACCACCATTTGAGAGGCCCCATGGACAAGGTGCTGCCATTTGAGGGTCCCTACAAGTGCCCCACAGCTACAGCACCACCATCCCGGGGTGTGAGAGGCCCCACAAGTGCCCCATGGCCAAGGCGTTGCCATGCTGGAGTGCAAGGGGTCCCACAAATGCACGCCAGCAGTGCCCCGGTGAGGGGAGCAGGGTCTCCTCAGTGCCATGGAGGCCTCGAGGCTTCCCCCAAAGCCAACAGAGAGGTGAGCCGCGGCAGCCGGGCTCTGCGACTGCAGCTGCTCCTGTGAGGGTTTCAGTCACGGCCGCTGCGCCTGCGGTGGGGAAATCATGGCAGGTGGCCACGGTCACGCTCAGAGACTTTAATCAGGTGTTATACCCCACAGTCCCCTGTCTGGTAACATCTTATTCGTAAATATTTTAGGCTGTAATTCTTCATCAGGCCACGAAAGATGCTGAAATGCAGGGACACGTTAGGTTCCAATTAAGCAATAACAGCCTAATGCCCAATGCTGCCCTTAAACACACTTAAATCCTCAGCCGTAGTCCTGCAGCAGTCAACAAAAGATACCAAAACACAGGGAGGCTCTGATTAATTAATAGCAGTAATTCCATTTGTGTTAATGAGCAGAGGCACGTGAGCACGGGGCTATGGGCTGCATAAAGGCACACGTGTGGAAATCCGTGGGCTCACACCCTGGCTTGCAGCTCGCCAACTCATTTCTGTGTCTGCCCCTGTGCCGACACCAGTCAGACTGGTGTCACCCCAGCTGGGCTGAAGATGGTTTTTTGCTCCTTGGCAGCTGATGTTGACAGATGTTTGTTGGGTACAAATTTGTTTCGCAGTCTCTGGATGGATAAATCCCAAATGGCTGTCACTGGATTCAGAGTCAGAGGGACTTTTTGATGGCGTCCTTGAGAGCTGTGTCTGACCTGACTCCTGTTCACCCTTTGGCTCGGGACGCTCCTTTGTTGGGTAGCAGGCTCCTGTCTGCAGCTTTTCTCTTGTCACTAATGTACTAATGGCAACAGAAAGCTGCTGACACCCATAACGACCCCGTGCCAGTCGCTGGTGTAGCAGGCTGGGCTTTTTGCAAGAGAAGGAATGAGTTGTAGATGCAGAAGAGAGAAATAGATACATACACAGCTAAGATAAATAAACAGCAGGAGGAAAATACAAGAGCATTGTTGAGACACTGTGTTCCCCACACAACCCTGCATTAAGGACATTATTTGCTTTGTTCCAGACACTCTCTTGGGGAGGCTGCGTATCATGGTTGCAGGATCCCATTTAATGGTCCAGACTTAGTTTGCAACATGGCAAAAGGCTGCATTGGGCTAAAGATAGGTACTAGCATCGCTGCCGCAGGCTGCGAAAAGTTTATCCCAAAGGATAACAAGATTTGGTACATTTAAAGTGCAGACTCATCAGCAAGCAAGCTGTTGTACGTCCCACAGTAGAGGCTGTGGTTCCAGGTGCGCGGATGTTGTGCTCACAGGGCGAACTGCACGTCTCTGCCTCACTTCAAGGCTGCGTTTTGCTACTGCTTCGCCTCCAGCAGCAAGACTGATCCAGGTGGTCACACCTATGTATTGCTGCTGGTATCGCACACCCGGGCTGCCAGTTCCAGTGGAACTACTCTCCCACCTCGCATTAGCACGGACTTGAGCGCTAGGCTGAGTCACGGCTTTTGGACCCAGACATGCAGCCTCCTGGGTCACAACTATTTGTGGAGCTCCAGTCAGCTGTTAGCTCTGCAGATTTGAGGACACTGCAGAAAGGAATACCTGAGAGAAGGAGGTGGGAGCGTTTACCCTCAGAGACAAACGGAAATTCGTGGCTGCAGTTTTCCCGCTTTCACTGCTTCATTTCACTTTCTCAGGCCACCACACATCTGGATGCACCCCTGGGTCCCCAGGTTTCAGATTGTGAAATACTGAGTAATACCGTGGAAGATCTTAAGATGCCTACCTTGCAATTACTTCCCTCTCACTTCCCTGTCTGGATGGCCTGATGCTACAAAGCCAAACTAACTCATCCACAGCTCACATGGAAGCGGGTGAACATGGTGGAGATCCATCCAGGCCCCTTCCCTGAGGTAATCACAACCTCAGTCTGCGCGTCTTGCAGCCCTGTTTTTGCAACATCACAATTTATTGAGCGTACGGGAGCGCCTTTAACTCCCTTTTATTTACAGCATGAGTACGGCTGTTTTCCAATAAGCAAAACATTCCAGCCCTGTTTGCAAGTGCTCGTTTCATGCCCAGAAGGAGGTTTGGGTGTTTTTTGTTGTTGTTGCTATTGTTGATTCACGTTAACGCCCTAAAGCCGCAATGATGGGGAGAGTGAAACCTGCTGCTGTGGATCCCAAGCTTTTTGCATCAGAATATTCCTGGCAGTTTTTGCAGCATCTTTGTGGCTCACAACTCACGCAGCACCAAAGTTTTCATTGCAAAGCTTACTGAAAGCACAGCTTAATGTGCTCCTAAGGGGACTGAAGTGCTGGCTACTCAGCCTGGCCGGCTGATTGCCACTCACGTGTGCGTGTCAGCCTGGGAGACACTGAAGTAGGCTGAAATAGCACCGTTTGCTGCTTTGCATGTGAAATTGCAATGAAATCTGATCTCTTGTCTTAACCCTGCAAGAGGTGACTGGTTTATATGACGAGTTTAAAGAGCAGAAAATGTAGCAGTGCCAGAAAGAAATACCAGTTTAATATTACTATTACTTCATAACTGTTAGCTTCAGTATCAGTGGGTATCAGCACCACTGGTGCCCTCTCTTTACACCCATTATACCTTTCCTAGACGTGCTTTAGAAAATAAAGATGTACCTTCTCATGATTCAAAATACCACCCTTGGCTTTCTGAGATGCTGGAATTAGTATCAGCTCAGCACAGCTCCAGCAGGCTTTATTGGAAGCTGGAACAGCAAAAGCAGTAAAAAAACCCACGTTAAATATTAAATGCTTGTTAGGAAGCCAATGGGAATTTCCCTCCAGCAACCTGCAAATGTCACTCACAATATTTTCATAGCATCTTTTCCACTACCTGGCAGAAATCTTTTTGTGCCTAACAGCCTCAGCTGTGTTCAGACTGCAGGCACACATTTGACACGCTCGTTGTGGGGAAAATGTGGCGTTTGGTTGGGTTTTTTTTTGCTTGGGGATCACATTAGTTGGGAGTCTATCTGTCTTCTAATCCCTAAAACATGACACAGTTGCAATAAATTGAGAAATCATGAGTATAACCTAAAACTGATCGCTGTATATAGATCCAGACTGCAGAAAGACTGAGTTTGCAGAATTTACTTAGATAAAGTCAATGAAATCAGAGAGGCTGTGGGAGGGAGGGAGGCCGTGTTAGCCGCGTTCTCCATTGCGGTTCTGTGGGTTGAGGATGGCATTCCTGCCTCCCTGCCCCGGCATTGCTGCCAGCTGGCTGGGGGTGTCCCCACGGCTCCTGCAAGCGCGCGCAAGCGAGATGGAAAGTTTGGGTTTGCCCAAATCAAGTTCATTGTTTGCTTTCAGTAGTCTGACTTTCTGGAAAAGGACCTGGGAGTATCTACATAACCATTTTCGACTGGCAAAGAGACAGATGGGAGGGGATGGGAAGGGAGGGGAAAAGCAAAAAGAAAGGGAATCCCCAGCAGAGGAGCAGCTGTGTGTGGTTATTAACTACAGCTGCTGTTTTTCAGGGGAAAGCCCTTCCCACAGCCTGGGTGGTAAACCAAGTTTCCCCTCTCCAGCCCTACGGGTCAGCCTGAGGTTGAAGGTGAGTGCTGCAGCGTGGATACCATTTTCTATGCCTCCCTTAGATGAATCACAGGCTAATACACTCGCTGCTGCAATGGGTCCGGTCCTGGTCCGCAAGCAGACGGAGCCAAGTCCGGCTCTGCAGGACTGACCTCAGTGCTCAGCTGGTGAGGTTCAGATCTCTGATCTTGAAGCATCTTCACCCGATTCAGGGAGATGTCCTGCCAGGTTAATCTCAAATTGATCGCTCAGAACAGCTTTAAAAAGAAATTTTGCATCACTCGCTTGGCATGAAGTGACCTTTACGTAGAGCTGGACTTACCCCTCAGTTGACATTTGCCCAGGAAGTACCGATCTGGTTGAAAACCTCAGGTCTGTGTTTGTCTTCCACCAGAGAGGTATATTCAAACCCACAATGATTAATTGTGCCAGAGACGCAGGGGAAAGCCATACCCTCGAAGTGACCTTTTAGCCATGCACCCTCCCACGACCTTTAATATTTTTCGGTTGCAGCAAAGAGAGTCTTGTTATCTGCTCACACAGGGAAAGTAACGCATTGTTTGATTTTCTACTTTAATTGTTTGATTTTCTACCTTATGCTTCATTGATGTTATCTCTGAGTTAAACGTTGTGACTGTTCTGTTGCATTTTGTATTAACAGCAAAGCTCTCTGTTCCCCTTGGGAAAAAATAAACTAGTGCTGCATAATATTTGTGGACCAAAAGGGAAGGGTGACAGGCATGGAGTCACCTCCTGCTGCTTGCTTTTCTGACTGTCATCTTCTGGCTAAACACCACGGTGGCAGTAACGATGCCAAGCCAGCCTGAGATATCTCCTCCCCCCGGGACTGTGGGATATTCAGTGGGTGATTTCTCGTGACTTTGCAAAGAAAGGCTGGTTTAAACCGTAACAAACTTCCTGTGAACTCTACTATTCGCAGCCTGGCCGTGCTGATGGTTCTCTGCAGATAAGAACGGCCATTGCTTTACCAGCGGAGTTTGGCGAGGAAATGGTGAGTCAGTCAACCATAGTTCACTTGACGTGTTGTCTGTCTACCTCTTCGACTTACAACTTATGTCCGTAAAGTATGCTTTTACAGTAAGTCTTCTGACTGGAGCATTTCAGTTATCTCTGCTTCCTGCCGATTGCCAAGGGCCACGTCGGCTTTGCAGGAGAGCGTGACTCAGCGCTGCCAGCGTGTTACGGTGCCCCGGTGATAGAAAACAAACAACATCCTGATGCCCGTGCATGTGGGACGTGGTCTTACAAAGAGTCTCCTAGGTAAACAACTCCGATCCCCAGTCGTTTTAGCCAGGAAAATATTTCTACCACTACTGTTTTAGGTACGCAAGTTAAATTGGCATTCTTGAAAAAAAAACAACAGAAATATGACAGGTTTTTTTCCCTACGCTCACTCTGATTCAGGAATCTGCTGCGGAGTCTTCCTGGAAAAGAAGCAGGGAAACAGCCGGTTTCGTGATGTAGAAAATAAACAGTAAAAAGAACAAAGTAGCTTGACGTTTTCCCAGATACGAGGGAGTGCAAGAGACAATAAAAAGTAAGGAAACGCGTATTACTGATGGGTGGCAGAACTAGTAGCCAACTATTGTAAAAGCTGGCTTATCTCTAGTAATATCTGGGCTCTTTTCTTGGGATGCTGTAGTGGTTTAGAAGGTCCTTGCTTGCAGGGTCCTAGTACCGCTACCTTCCAGAAACTTTCACAGAAAACCTTTGCTCACCTTGTACTGCAAGTAAAAAAAATGAACGAGGTATTGGGATCCGTAAGGAATATGAGGGAAAACAACGATTAAATGTAATTAGAGGGGCAGGTCCCCCAGGAACCCTGAGCGTAGTGGGTTATCTTGTCTCTAAAAGAGCAGCATTAAACAATGATAGGAACAACCAAACATCGAGGAAAAGCTCTCCTTGGAGGAAGCAAGGGAGATAAAAGAAATATGTAAAATGACGAACACTTCAGAGAAGGCAGATGGAGAGTTTCTGCTCTTCTTGTCTTCAATGATGTGAAGGGATATTAAGACTGAATTTTTCATGACAATAGCGGGGAAAACATTTCCGTGCCTTGTGTAAGTGGAGCGTGGTGCTCAATGCCCCAGGAAACCTTTCAAGACAAGAGCTTAGAAAGATGCCGAACGGGATGGCAGTTTTATAGGGCAACAGTAGTGGCTTTTAAAATGAACACACCTGAAAATTTTGAAGATCATTTGTATCCTGTCAACCAAAGGCTAACTCTCAGAGCTCAGGATCCGACCCATGTAGAGAAGACAGAGGACTGGCCCACCTCCGTGCTCACGGGCCACCACCTGACATGCTGTGTCCTTGCTAGAGGCAAGAGACAGGGCGAGATGGGTCCCGGGTCTGACCCTGGAGGACAACACCCACAGTTTCCTTCAGAGATAAGAACGAGCCGGGCCACCCCTGCATGTCAGAGCACACAAAGTGTGAGAAGAAGGGGCCTGCAGGAAGGAAAAGTGGCTGGATCGGGGTAGTGGAGGTGAATGGCTCTGTCTAGGACAGTTTCTTAATAGACTCCATCAAGACACTGTCACAACATAAAGCCAGGCATGCCAAAACTCTCCTGTTGCTCCTAGAAGATATGGCATTTATTCCTTCGTGTCTGCAGTTGTAGTGGAGCTCCTCCTGGCTCTAAGTCATTCCTTGGCACGTTGTACACGCTGCAGAGATGTATCTGCGTTTAACCCAGTTTCTTCTTGGTACTGTCAAGTCTCCAGTCAAGAGGCTGCGTAAAATTAAAAGCTCTTGCTTCTGTATCTGGAGTGAGCACATTTTATCAGATAGCAGCTTATTCTGATGAAGTGGAGTCCATTAATACCTGAGTCATCAGGAGCTCTGGCTTTTTTTATGTCAGCTTTCCAGGCTAGCTTTGTTATGTGCAGCGCTCCCTTTGAATTCGGCCACTGCCGCCCCGACATTACAAAAGGAGGGATTCTAGTGGGATGCTTTCAGGGAAGTGTAATGGGAAACAGTCTGGTCTGAGCAGCAACTCCAGTATCGTTAACCACAGACTCAGACAGGGCTTCGCTTTTAAATTAAATGGCGACACGGGAAGTTAGTGAAAAACACAGCGGGAGTTTCTCCTCTTTGGCAACAAGGAATCACTGTGTAAGGACCAGGTGTGTCTGGTGCGTATGGAATTCACCTACAGCATTTACTTAAATCATGCACAGGGATTAAGATGCCTTATCAAGCCCTCCAGCTTTGCTGGGTCTATGCAAGTCTTCTCCTTTTGCAGCCTGTAGACTCTCTCTCTAATCCTGTTGCTCTTTGAAGTGCTCCTGAAGAAGTTCCTCTCTCTCTCTCATTTCTTTTTTCTGTTTACATCACATCCTGAGTGTTTTCAGCAGTATGACCCACACCTTTGTACTGCTGACATATTTTCCCTGTCTTTTATTGGCCTCTCTTTCTCTGTCCGCTTCCACCATTTAGGCTGGAATGTCTACCATCTTGAGCTGACCATCTCTTCAGCAGTATATGATGTTACACCTCCTGACCACTGTAACAAAACACAGCCAAAAATTAATTATTTTCCTTCCCAGACCTCACTGTTTTCAGCCATCCTGGTATCCCAGAAGCAGCAAAGCATCTTGACTTTACTGGATTTTAGTGTATTAGGCACCGTCTGGCAGAGGGACGGACACATGCCTAGAAGCAGGCAGACAATACACAACCCAAATGTTTTAAAACCTACATCTCCCGAGTGCATCTTTTTCATTGCAGCATGCGTGAGGGGAGGTGTTTGGCGCTTAAGGGACTCCAGGAACATGCCGAATTCTGCCAGAGTTGCCACCCCACAGCCATGCAGGAAATTTTATTTTACAAAACAAGCAGGGTGCCAGCAGCTCCTGTCCTTTATTCCCACCTTTTTCCATCCTAGCTCTGTTTGGAACAATTCTTTACGGCCTCTCAGCCTGTCTTTACTCAGGCAAACTAAAAGCGCTTGTTTCTGAGCTTGCGTGTGAGTCAAAATGTGCAGGTTCAAAGCAAGTAATGATGTGGAATGAGAAAATAGAAAAAAGTACAGAAAAAGCAGACCAAGTTGGTGATGTCTGAAGAAGGTACCAAGTAAGCGGGGCTGGAGTCACAGGCACTTCCAGAGATAGGAATTAGATTCTAGTTTTCCTACAGGGTTCAGTACAGGTTTTATTTTAAAGATCAGCGATAAAGGCCCTGAATTATAGGTGTTTTTAGACTTTGCTCTACGTTGCAAGGTCCACCGGTAGAAGGTACAGCCAGAGGAATCCCAACCAGTCCCAATCCCAAGAAGCAGTGAAGCTAACTCCTCGTTATTTTAGGTATCACACACGTACCACTGAGAGGAAAACCACACACCTTTGTGCATTTAAAAATCCTCCAGCTGAGAGGCTGGAGAAGTACCATAAGCACCTGGATCAAACGTAGGAAGCAGCACATTTCAGGCACCCCCAGCGTGAACGGTGCTACGCGCGTGGCTGCCTGTCCCCCTCTGCCCATCTCTGCCCTTGACTGGAAATACCAGGGATTAAAGCAGATGGGGGCCACAAGGCTGCTTCTTTTCCTCTAAGGGCATGATTTTGTAGGGATAGGTAATAGCTTTTCATAGGAGAGTGATCTGCATGGAAAGCATCAACAAGCCTTTAAAGCGCACGGTTCGTCTTTGCTTGTCTTACCTTGCTTCTGTCCTAAGCTCGTCACAGATTCAACACGACTATTATGATTTGATTTAGGTCAGATTTATTTCCAGCAACCGCTTTGTATTACAGCAGATGGCAGCCTTTCCCCAACTTTCCAGAAATGAAGTGAACCTGGATTTCAGATAAATATATGTCTTTTCTTGTCTCCCGGTGTCTGCTTGCTGCCAGCAGACGCCTCAGTGGGAACTGAGCAACTGCATCGAAGAAGCTGGAGATAGAAACAAGACCGAAATCACCTCCTTGCATTTGCAGGGCTTGGCTCCTCACCAGAGGGCTGATCAGCTGTTGCACCATCTCTCTATTCATCTAGGACGATGTTTCCCTTCCAACTCCTATCAGAGTTCAAGATCAAAGTCATTAAAAATCCCTGCTAGTTCATTTCTTCACCTTGACAACAACACATAACAGAAAACACATCATACTTTGTGGGTAGTATGTCAAAATCAAAGTGACTTTTTCAGTGCTTGGTTAAATAAGAGGTTCGTGCTGTATTAAGAGCACCTCTGTTACACGACCTACAGCAGCTGGCTGAATAAACCATGGTGTGGGCGAGGCCTCAAATTACTTCATCTGCCAGTGACTGTTCAAAAGAGCCTCAGATACGTTCTGTGGATTCACCCAGCCCTGAAAAGCGAGGAGAAAAGTGATCAGTGCTCTTCTGTCCTGCCCCTTTTTATTCCCTGCCTGCAGAGCCAGAACAGGAATGCTTACTGGGACAGGGTTTTGTGAGGTGACCACAGGCACGCCAAGCTCTTTCTAATACCCTCTAGACCCCGTGGAAGCATTTCTTATTACCATGTGGCAAGTCCCTTGTCCATGCTGTGTTTTTACACCTACCTGAGTGATATTAATCAGTCCTAGTGGTCTGTTTCACAAGCACGAGAGGTGCAAAGATATCGTCTTCTGGGAGGTTTTTCCTCATGCGATCACAAAAGAACACAGGTTTACTTCTACGTAGGCTCTGCCTTCAATTCCTACTCTTTATCCTGCTTCTGCTCTCACAAAATATGTTAATAGCATCCAGCTGCTTATTAACACGTTTCATACTAGCAACCAGAGACAGGAAATACAGGCCAGATGAGGAAAAGAACGGCTTAAACAACAGTTAAGAGGGATGAGAGGAATTCAGAGTCAGCAGGGCCAAGTAAAGTTTACTCTGGAGCCTTCAAGAAACTAATCAAACGGTTGTCAGTGAACGTCTTTATAAACTCTGGGGGACAGGAGAGGTCCCACAGGACCGGAGAACCTATTATCCACATCTAAGGGGACATCCAAATAGAGCACTAATTAATTGTAAAGACGCATGTGATCCTAAAGCAATGGCTACGGGGTTACAAAAACAAGCCGTGTCTAACCAACTCCATTTCTCTCTCTGATAAGGGAAGCCACAGATGTGCCGTGTCCTCACTTGAATAACGCTGGCTCATGCAGCCACCAAAGGAAACGGTCTAGACAACGTTGCTACGAGGTGAACAGGCGAGCGAGTTGGTTTTTTTATGCTCAAGGTGTAACGTTTATCACACCCCCGGCTCGGTGTGTCCCTTGCAGCCACTGCCATGGGAAGATCGGCTCCCGAAATCTGGCTGCAGCGGCAGGAGGCTGTTTTATTTGCGTGCATACCACCAGCAAATGGGAGATGCAGGGAGAAAGAGTTAATTTCACACAGGAAATCACCATCAGTGAGGAAATGACCCCAATTCCCCATGTTATACTCAAGGTCTTGGCATTCCTCATCATCTTTTCCTTACACGCCATGCGTGCCGCCCACCCCCAGTTCAGCTTTTAATGATAGAAACACTTAAAATACTCTTTTCCCAATCTGCCCAGCCTGCAGAGACTGTTGCGGACTGCTGCTTACATCTGTCCCTCAGAGGAGTCCTTTCATCCTTTTGAAAGCTGCCCTCTTCTTTCCCAGCTCTGTAGAGAAAAATCCGGCTAACTAGAAATCTCGAGGCCATTCTACTGCAGTTCTCCCATCTTCCTGGCTGCATTCATTATTAATAGCTCGTCATTAAATTTTAATAAATTGAATACCAGAGGTTTAAGGCTTGTTAGGCACCTTTCCTCCTTTTTTTTTTTTTTTCCCCTCCTAGGTTGGACAAGTTCATTCGGTATCAGGCAGGGGAAGCTCTGGATTGGTAACTTTTGCAGAAAGTTGCAATGTCTCTATTTCCAAACTCTGCACAAGTGCTTAGAATACAAAATCGTTGGCTTTGGGCTGCTTTTTCCTTTAAGAAAACAAAAATCCTACCCAAACGGTAGGTAAGGCTTTGGTCTCAACTTGCTCTTCAGTTGTTGGGAGTGGGAGTTGATGAGTTGTAGCTTCGTTCGTTAATGAGTTGGTTTCATGGGGGAGATGGGAGCAGCCTGGCTGTGTAAGACTGTTGGGCTGCGTAGGAGCGATCTTAATGCAGGATCTATCCCCCAAAGAGTGGTGAATTGGGGATGCTCCAGGAGAGGCACAGAAACTCACGGCAGGGAGGGAGCATCACCATGTTTTTCAGGGTGCTCTACCCCCATCCTAGGGTTGCACAGCCCCACTTCCGGGTGCAGCAGTGACACTGCCAGCAGCACTAATATTTGCTTGCGTAGGGTTGTTTTAGTGCGGATAATCCCCCTCACCTTGCGGTTAGAACCTGAAAGGAGGACCCTGTAGAAGATCCAAATTGCTCAGCGTTGGGGGCTCAGGCACCCGAAACTGAAATGCTTCTCAATGGGCAGAAACGTACATGAAACAAAGAACAATCGGGATATTTTTCCCCACTGGAAGAGGTGGGTAAGAGTCCTTGGAGGGACATACAGCATGCCAGACTTGGGCAGGGACCTTCTCACGTCACTCAGCGAGTGGAGGGTCTCAGGGAGGATGTGGTGAAGTTGAAGGCAGAAACCGTTACCCCTCATCCTATCGCTACACTGAATTATGAACAATACATTTTAAAGACAGCCGATGCAAAGAAGCTTGTATCTAAAAACTCATAAAAACGTTGTTTGATGCGATCTGGGAACACTTATTGGTTTCTTCCCCCCCACCCCCCTTGAAATAGTAGATAAATTCTGGAGACACTAAGATCTGGTACTCTAAAGAGAGGCAGAACTACAGTTTTAGGCTACCTCATCTGACGTTCATACTGAGCAAAATAGAGAAAGCTGCTCAGAGCTCACACATACAGGACAGTAACACAATGCCAATCAACATGGGCTTTTTGTAAGAAAAACCTCACGTCTGACAAACCTGCTTTCCTCCTTTGAGATAACAAGTTTGGCAGATAAAAAGCAGTCGTAATGGAGTTCTGTAAGACATTTGACTCAGCGCGGAGCGACGTTATGATTAAAAGATTACCACTATCAGAAAAGCCCACATTAAATGCATTTAGCTGACAGCTCCCCGGTGGAGACTCTGCCACGGACAGGACAGAACAGCCCAGACCCGACGCTGCTTCCCCTCAGGATCTGGGAGGAAACCTGTGGTGGTCTCTGGCAGTATGCACGTAGGATGTCGGAATCAGTCGGGTGGCGTTTACAAACCCTGCTACACAGAATACGTTGGATGCTTTACTATTTTTTTGAATGCCAAGAGCAAAGCTGGGTTAAATACCCCCCACCCTGGGGACTCCCACGGCCGCTCTGCTCTTCCCCTGCTGCATCCTGGGGAAGCCAACTTCCGACACCCCACCTGTGCACTTCTGTAGTGGGGATTAGCCCCTAAATTAGATCGTTCGGGGCCAGCAGAGCCTGAGCCTCTTGCGTGGTACTATTCAACATATTTTTCACTGCAGAAACATAAATACAGCCTGGCTTTATTAACCATTAGCCTGTACGGATAAAAATATAACAAAATGCAGGCATGCACGGTCTATAAATATACGTATGCTGTTGTGAGGAGCGCGAAGCCCAGGCCTCCACGGTATGAAAAATACTCCGCTGTATAAATACCGTGCATTTGGCAATATTGTTTTTTTCAAGGACAGGGAGACTGGGGTGTTGGGGTTTTTTTGGTTCCTTTGGGGCTGGCACGGTCTCTAGTCAAGCTCCCCCTTTTGCAAAGGCACTTGCCCTGACTCCAGCATTCCCTGCCAGCAGCTGCCAAGGAGGGCGACATGAGCAACTGATTCATCCGACGCCCAAAGGCGCTTGCACACACCTTCTGCTCCTCCTGCTCCACAACAGGCGGAGCGAGATTTCCAAGCGATAAAGAACGACGACGCTGGCAGAAACGCTGAGTAACACTGAAAACACCCGGAGCGATGGTGGAGCTGAGGTCTTCGGCATCACTTACCCTGCCTCTCAGGAAAGCTGCTCTGAATCCCCTTTTAATGCGAATAAGTGAAAAAGCATTAAATAATCCATGCTCCGTGCTGTTGTGCTGCATTTAAAAGAGCTTCTGATTGATTTAGCTCCCCTTTAGAAGCAAAGAAAGCTAATTAAATGAATGGAGGTCCCAGCAGCTTTGCTCTGCAGAGCCTGGGACTGGCTTTGCCCAGCCGGCCACCATGACCACAGGCTGTGGGGAACAGGCAGCAGATGGGAGAGGTGCCCAGATCCCCGCGACCCATCTTGGACAACGTTTCTCCTCCAGCAATGGTGGAGGGTGGCACCACAGGTTCATACTGTGATGGGACCCATGGACAGTGGTGAGGCCCCACCTCGAGTGCTGTGCTCAGTTTTGGGCCCCTCACTACAAGACGGACATTGAGGTGC
>VYZM01024084.1:294574-322282 GCA_013398915.1 Dromas ardeola | reverse complement strand
TTTTTAAGCAGAAGCAAATACAAGGGCAAAGACAACGGGCTATAAATAAGACAACAGGATGATCTTGGGAGTCTAAATTAAAGAATACACATAAGGAAGCTCCCCCCCACCCCACCAAGTGATTTAACTGTGTACTGCGCTTTCACCCACCGTCTGAAAGTGTGAGTTATCATTTTCTACCTACCCTCTCCGTGCCGCTCGTGCTTCACGGGGGATCCTTCGGAGTGGGATCCTTTGGAGTGTTGTGCTGTGCAAGTGCTGTGGAGGGGAAGCCTTTTAATGAGATCTTTCCACTAGGAAGAGGAAAAGCAGACGATCCTGGTGCGAGTTGTAACTCCAAAGGACTCTCCTCTCATCGTATTTCTGAAAGCCAGCAGATCTCCAGTAGCGATCTCAGTACAGAGCTGTTGTTACGTCCACAGACAGGGTAGAGGAAGGAAGTCAGAGCAGGTTAATAATTTACTCCTGCCTCAGAGCCGTTCAGTGACACTAAACCAGCAAAAGCATCCAAAATAAAACCACCACAATATTGCAGGCGTTGTCAAATTACAAAGGAGTTGCCCCCGCGCAAGCAAGCAGGAAAGCGCTTCTCCCGTTGATCCCTGAGGTCACCGGCGCCCACGCAGAGGATGCGAGATGTCTCGACCCCCTGGGAGGTAGCGCTGGGCCCTCGGCAGCGATGGCAGCACCGAGTATTTGCTGGTGCCACCAAGGCCGCCTCACCAGCACAGCCAGGCAAACATCACAGGGCAGAAACCAGGGCAATGGTGGTGCTACTGTTCCCTTCTGCCAGCCCCACAAGAGGGGCAGAAGGACAAGGACAGCTGCAGCCGGGCGTGCTAGCAGCAAAATCAAGAGCGGCAGGTAAAAGGGGAATGGGCAATGGTTGTTCACTGCTGCTTGTACCACAAGAAACTGGGTACAAAGCCAAGTCATCAGGCAACAAGTTCCAAAGAAACAAGAGGCACTTTATAGCATGCGGCTGAGCCTTGGGTCTCGTTGCCACAAGGATTTCAGGTGCTGGAAGCCTGTTTGAGCTCAAATAAAGTTACATTAAAGGAAGAAAAATCCAAGGATGCCACCTCTTACTCAGAAAGTCTCCGAGGCACAACTTGTATGAGGCGTGGGTATCTGCTCGTCCTGTTCTTGTTCCTCCAAGGCACACACTTACATCCACCGCCAGAAACCAAACAGCGGGGTCGGATAGACCTTGCTGTATAAAAGTGCCATTACTCTGGATCCAAATGCTATTCATGCAGAGAGACCTGGAGGACCACCGTAAGCTCTCCTCCTCCACACGTCCGACACCAGACTGAGGATCCACCCGCCTTTTCCACACCAAAACCTGGCACCGTCCACTCAGTTTGCCATGTCCCTGTTGCTCCGTGTGGCAGCAGACGGGATGCTCAGAGATCCTGGGGGAGGGCTGGAGGCAGGGAGGGGGCAGGGATGGGCCACACTTCGCCTCGAGTTACTCATCTTCTCCCAGTGTGGCTCCAGCCGATGCGGAACCTGATCCCACGCAAGCTAGTGCCGGGCAAGGCGAGCTGGGCCAGCTTCTGCAAAGCCACCTGCTTGCTGCAGCCGTGGAAAGGACCATCTCTGCCAAGGCTGGAGGGAGGAGGAGGGTGGACAGCAGCTCACAGGGGAACAAAGGCAGGAACATAAAGATTCGGGCACTGGGGCTTATGGCTCATGCTGTTCCCTAACGCTGCACTGATGCACAGCCTCAGGGGTGTCCGAAGCCACCAGCCCCGCTGCTGCATGCTTTGCGGTCCCACGAGACCACGTCTGGGCTGGCTGCTCTCCCAGAGACACCACCTTAGGTTCGAGGGAATAAAAGCACTTTTTATTCCGCCCTTTAAATCTGTCACCTTTTTGCTTTTAGGAGGGAGACAGGACCAGACGGACAAGAAGCAGCCGGCTCTTCCTTGTGCAACAGCACATCGGTGTTTCCCTGGCTCGGCTGTGTCACTGGGTATGTTACCATGGGATACCACATCTGAAGCCGGTTCAACACAGCGCCGTTCGCCGAGAGCAAAACAGAGTCCTGAGCTCTCGCTGCTGCCCTGGAAGCAGCACCTGGGCAGGAGCAGGCTCGCTGCTGCCCGCGCAGAGGCCACTGCTCGCCAAAGAGCCCCCAACACGAGTCACAGGAACCATCACCGCTCCCACAGAGACGCTCTCCCGGATCTTTTTCACAGGATGCAAAACAGCGTGTGTACAAGTGATCTCCTTTAGCCACAACAGAGCCTTAGATGCTGCATTTCCAGTATGATCACAGCCCTTATGTTACAGCCGCGTGCTACAATCAAAAATGCATGAGTTTTGCCAGTGTTTTTACAGAAAAGGAAGCAGGGATTACACACGCCAAGACTCAGACCTGGAAATCTGTTCTAATTCAACAGCAACCAGGCCTAATCCAGGCTGTAGGAGCGTGCAGGCAGGTAGCTGTAGTCATCACCATAGATTTATATTGCAAAACTGAAAATGTATTTTTAGAATTAGGGCTGGAGTGTCTCTTCAGAAAGAGATCAAGCATGCCACAGCAGGGTCATTACGGGATTTGCAGAGCACCTTGAGATACAGGAGGAGTGCTGGGGTGACTTCACTATGTCCTTAAACCTTTCAGGATACCAGCCTTATTCTTGTGGGTGTAGAAAGCCAAGGACAGATGGGATTAGAAAACCTCATCCCCAGCCTGCACCACGCGCCGGTGGGATTGCTTGAACCCAAAGGCTGAGTCAGTGAAAGGAACAGGGTACTCCCCGCCGCCTTTCCCAGGGAAAGCCCCCAGCAACCTCCCCATCAACATCCTCCTGCCCTGCTGTGAGTCAACACACCAAGCCGTCCCACTTCTGCTTTGGGGGAAAAAAAAAAAAACCAACCAAAGAGAAACCAAAATAAAAAAGGGCTTCGTTAGCCAGCTGCTGTGCCAAGCTGCTGCCTTTTACCCATGTTAAATCCCTGCAGTTCCCTGCAGCTGAAAAGCAAATTAGCTCATTAAATCACCTGCATGGCACATCACACAAGGAGCTGCGCAGAACACAGCAGCGCTGCACAAAGAAACTGCAAAAAGCTACTTGCTGATTTCCAGTTGCACTTTTGCAGATGTTGACAAGACTTCACGGCTCAAAAAGGGCCGACACTTACCTCATTTCCAGATGCGTTCCCTCATCCGTTCCACATACCTGCGGTCACCTCCCAGGGAACAGTCCTGCCCCATCTGCCAGTTGCATCATCAATGCCTCTTTCCATTCAAACAAGCTTTGAAAGCAGGTAGAGGCCACAGATCTCCTTCGGGGCTGGTTTTTGCAGGTACAAGGGGCTGATTTAGGCTGCACACAACGCCGAGCTGTCATCGTCTCAAAGCCAGCACAGCGCAACCTCTTGCACTTCTCCTGGCTCCCAAATTTGTTCAGAAGCAAAGGCCTTGCAGTTTCGAGTGCTTCAGTCAGCTGGGTGAGTCAAGGGGATCATTTTACTTCTAATCTGACATTCGTTTTACAGTTTACAGAGCGCAAGACCTTCTGTTTGAATTGTTTATTAAAGAACAGAAGCCCACAGGGGGAACTCAAACAGGGAACCGCAGTCAAAGCTACTGCTTCTAGTTAGCTTGCACGTTGTATGGAAATTGTTCCTCAGACTATTCAACCACCACTATCCTGCTTTTGACAGTGGGATTTCCACGTCTCAGGCATTTGAATGCCCATGTTCTGCCCATTTTAAAATGGGATTAACAAGCCCAGCTTGGGTCAAGAAAAGTACACATCAGGCACAGAGCATGGGGTGGCCTCCGAAGGGTTGCCTTAGCCTAACGCTACGCAGAGCGGCAGCCGGTTCTGCTGAGGCTCCACCTTCTTCTGGGGTGTTTCTTTTTGGGAAGGCAGGGGTGCAGAAGTATAGTGAAAGCATTAAGTATCCTTTTAATGGGGGAGAAGCTTAATGATGGTTATGTGTTGGCCACAAACCTCTCCTTCCCCTCTACATCAGATGTGCATGTACCCAACTGCACTAACGGCTCCACACCAGCATCCAACATGGGGCGAGTACGCTGCTTTCCACGTGTCTACCACCATCCCGTTCTCAGATTGTTTTCACAGTTCACCATTACGCTACTCATACTGCTTTGCAGCCAGCATCATGTCCTGTTCTGATTTTTCATATCCCCGTAGTCAACAAGATCAGAACCAGAGAAGAAGCATCAATCCGATTTTGTGGAAGACGGAATCAAAAGCTCTTGGCATTTTACAAAAGCCCAGCCACTTAGTTAAAAGATTTTGCCTACACTTCATTACTTGTAACTTATTCAGAGAAGAGATGATTTAACTATGTCTTTTGAACAGGAATCTCGCCTTTGTTAACATAGGGTTAAATATAAAACACATTGAAAGGTCACATCTGAAAGGAGCCCTTCAAATCCATGACTGGCACAACACGCAAACCCTTTCCAGTTACTTCTTTTCCTGTGATCTTAATCCACAAGTGCAGAACAGACCCCTTACGTGACAGCAGAAGGGCCATCTCCAGCCACCTTCCCCATCCCTCGGGAACAAAGCAACAGACAATCCCAGCATTTCTGTTTTTGAAAAGTGTTTACTCACGTAGTTTGAATAAATTAATTGGCAAATAAAAATTAACCTACAGTATAATATCGTTTGAATAAAATGATTAGAACAACTACAATACAGGGGTTCCTTGCTGCATCAGTTTCATTACTTAATGCATATAATCTGGAAAGTGTCAAAATCAGTAATATTTCTATGGAAAGGGAGTAACAGCAGTTACTTGTACATGACAGCTAACTGAACTTATAATACAGGTTTCCTGACACATGCATTTCCTGAGTGAACCAAACAATATATATAATTTCTTTTTAAAAATGGAGAAACAATTGACAGTCAAAGTAAATAATTCATGACATCTACGCAACGTACGTTTCTCTTTAAACCAAGAAAATTTTAGAACGGCTTTGAAAGGAAAAAATTACAGCTATGCTATAAACTACAGAAATTTGCTACTGTCAATTATACAGTACGGATTTTGAAAAAGAAAAAAAAAAGGTATGAAGCTGGCCAAAAAAAGCTCAACTCAATCCTAAAAAGGTCAGGTTTGTGTGTTTGCCGTGACGCACAGTGGGTTAGCAGCAAAGCCGGATGTAGTGCACTGGCCTTTTCTGGTGGATACAGAGGGAAAGGAAGGGGAGAGCAGAGAGAGACCGCTAACTAGAGCCCACCTCGCGCAAGCATCCTGCCCCGAGCTCTCCACCTCCAGCCCAGCCCAAGCTCTCCCTTAACAGATCGCCAACCGTGTCAAGACACAGAAGGGTGCCAGGATGCAGACGCGCATCCCGTAGGTACCAGGCTTCAACTTTGTTCCGCGTGTGGCCCAGATGCGCATTGGTAAAGGCAAGCCCGTGAAGCCTGTGGCTCCCACGTGTCAGATGAAAGGCAGAGCATCCGACCGAGAAGCCTGACACAAGTTGTGACCGCGGCCGATCCACAAATTGCTCCCTGCTCCCACACATCTGCCTCTCCCCTCAACCTACCCCCCCCTAAAACCAGCAAGGAACAAAACAAGCCTCGTCTTTTGGGTTTGGTAATGTTTAACATTGGGAAAACCCTCACAAATGTCACTAATGCTAAATAAAGAGATGTGTTAGCATGAAGGGAGAAAAAATCCTTAATCTAGACTAAGTTGCATATTCAAAGACTCTGGTAAATATTCTCCTTGTAACCAGATCTTAAGTACAGTCCTACCAAAAAGACATTTTAAGAAATCCTTCTTAGCTACCTTTCAACATGGTTAAAGCACACCTTTATGCCATGATAATTTGCATTAGCTTTGTTTAAAAAGCATTTTAACTATTCTAAGAACTCAGTATTTTAGATTAAAAAAGATTTTTCTACCATTTCCATCTCATGTCCTTCTCCATCCAGAACTACTCTACACATCCAATCTCTGGATGTAACACACTATGACCATGCTACTCTCTAAACATTCTACGGATTTTCAATAATAAAGATAAATAGAAAAGAGTTAATATACACGTTATATTTTACAACGTTTGCATCCAAGCTGTAAACTAATGTTCTTTGAACTATTTACCCTCCATATACAAAAAGAATGAAACAACTTTCAAACACTGTGGGCATGTGATTCAAAACCACTGAACGGAAGGCATCGAAGTTCACTCCACAACAATTCCTTCACCTCTTCAGAAGTAGTTATTAACTAAAAAAAGAAAAAGCAGGAGGTTTCCCCCTTCTCCCCCCCATTTCTTCCAGACTTTTGTTGTAACAAAAAACAAACACAAACCCCAAATTCTTCATCTTAATGCAAACCAGCAAAGCCCAGAGAATACGAAAACAGTTGGTTTAAAAATCAGAATCGCTTAGCTTATCGGTTTACTGCAGTCCTCGGTAACACGTGTGTTAGTCAAGAGGTCCTTGGAAAATGAGTCTGATGTAGCCTTGCTCACCAGCCAGCTGATGCGCACAGAACGGACAGGCAGCGTGAAAAGTGTGGGTACCGTGAGGAAGAGGAATTTGGGACCAATAAGCAGTTGTCTTTTCTGAGCACACGTGTCCACATGGGCTGAACGCGTGAGTTGGAGGTCCTGCATCCACATAAAATCCCGCCTCACATCCAAGCCACAGAGGCACGTAGGGGCCAACAGAGCGGCACATGGGACACTCCCGATCCTTGCCGTCTCTCTCCTCTTTGTTTCCCCAGTTGTGATAGCCGTGCACGTGGCCACAGTTCAGATACACCCATGGCTGTTTTTCATCTACAACATCTTTCCTCTTCATGCTGGGAAATGCCAAGGTGTTAAACCCCACCGGACACTGGGGCCTTGCCGCGTTTATTTCCTGCCTGAGCGCCTCCAGGTGCTTGACAGTGGGAGTGCGTGAAAGCCCTTCCGCCGTGCGCCACAGCAGCGTCGCTCCACACAGGTCAATCAGAGAGCCATCTTGGAGCTGGTTCGTTTCGTTCTCAACCTGGTGACAAAGAGAAAGAGATATGTCACCTAAGGTCACCTGGAGAGTAACATAATGCACTTTCGTAACACAAATTGGCCTGGAAGACCCAGACAAAATGTTGCAAGCAGCTCCTGACTGTCCTATACAAGACAGCCATAGAGCGCCCTGTGTCAGCTTCTCCCTCCTCTTTTTTTTTTTTTTTAATTAAAAAAACAACCGTCTTGGTAAGTCTTGTTTAGTCCTCAATCACATCTTAGACTGTTTTCTTCAAACACACCTTCACACATGGCTTTCCTCTCCTCGTCAGCTGCCAGCATCCCTAGCTAACTCTATCACTTAAATAAGTGTTTATGTAGCATTTCTTTTTGCTAAGAGATCCCAAGTCATACCAAAACCAATCCCCTCCTGGAAATGTCACCAATGCTTTGGAAACAAAAGGAAAAAAACACACCTCAGAATGCCAAGGTGGAAATGGATATCCAGGTATGTGTCAATAAAACTATAATTATTCTATAGAAAAGGAAAAGCGTGAAAACCTTAACAGCATAAACTCAATCAGGAAAGTACTCTTTGAAGTGTGCTCATGACTATGACAGTGCAGAAGAGCACAGCAGACCGGCAACTCAATTTAGGAAAGCAGTCTAGATCTGCAATTAAGTACTAGTTTGCAGATAAACTCTATCAGTTATTCAGGTTGAGCAAGACACCTTCATGTATGGACACAGACGCGTAAGTAGTCAGCATAGCTACTTACAGAGGTGACTTCTACACTGAATGAGGCAGATTCCAGCCTCTGTTTATGCCCAACCACTTTATGGCTGTACCCATTTTCAAGGCTGCATAAAACATCCGTCACTGCTCTTACCATTTTTCCCCTCTGCTGAGCTGATCTGGTTTCACGGAGGCTGAACACATTGCCACACACAGATATCTCTCTCCACACCCCTGGCTTGGAGTCTTCTGTAAATCCATTACGGGGATGCATTACAAGAACTCCATTTGTGGTTAGTCCATCCATTTGCCCATCTGACGTCTTCCACTTCGCAGCTTTCTCCTAAGAGAAATTACATCAATGAAAACTTTTGATTTGGTTGAAGTGGAGCTATGAATTGGTTTAAAAATAAGCCTGCGCTGAACTCAGACGAACAAAGAGTTTCCTTACCCCAAGAAAGATGTTTTTTGAGGAGTCAAATCCTGCAGCGTATATTCTTGCTGTAAAAGGAGGGTTACGCTCGCATATGATTCTGCAGGCAAACCTTGATATAGTGCTCTGCACAGACTGCGTGTCGGAATTACTCTGACTTCCAGGAACTGTATCTGTCACGACGAAGTCTATAGGACTCTCCGTTGACCGACCAATCTGGAAAGGGATGAAAAAAAACCACAAAGCTGTTTAGAAGTTTGCCTTTGGGTCTAGGAATATTCACAAACTCAAAACATTTAAAAGCGATCAAGAAAAAAATCGTGACATTCCAGTTTGAAGCATTCCCCTCCACCAATCTAAATTAAGGTTTCTAAAGCCTAATCTAAAATTGATGAGTTATTCCACCTCCATGTGATCAAAGTTATTCTGAAGGCTGAGTACAGCCAACTGAAGGAAGGGGAAATAAAACAATGTAATTAAGTCAATTCTGAGACGATTTCCTATTGAAGGTCTCATCAGAAAGGTTACACACAGGTCAGCTGGACCAGCTGCAGCTGTGCCAAAACCAGCAAGGAAACAGGAGTTAGACAGAAGAAAAGCAATATTCAGTCACTTTGCACACCCAGAACATTCTGAATGACACCAGACTAGGTGGAGGTGTAGATGTAGGAAAATTAGACTTTGTGAGCTGCCTCCCCAGCTCCACTGGGGCACTGAGAAGCAGCAAATCTGTTAGAAAAGACCAGGTACAAGATGTTTGTGGCGGGGAAGGGTTACATTAACATGCACAGAACACAACAGCTGACTATGAAGATTTTTCTAGTAGCTGTGCCTTCTTTTCTGGATGCATGGAAGAATAAGTTTTGCAGTTCCACACAACTCTAGTAGCTTTGATAAGAATTCCACGAGTGACTGCTTTTCCAGTCAACTCATTTTGTCCTCTTCCTCATAAAGCATGAAAAGAAGTTCCATCCTAGAATGGTCTGGGTTGGAAGGGACCTTGAAAACCCCAACCCCCCCCGCCATGGGCAGGGACACCTCCCACCAGACCAGGCTGCTCCAAGCCCCATCCAGCCTGGCCTTGAACACCTCCAGGGATGGGGCAGCCACAGCTTCTCTGGGCAACCTGTTCCAGTGCCTCACCACCCGCACAGTAAACGATTTCTTCCTCAGATCTAATCTAAATCTCCCCTCCTCCAGTTTAAAACCATTACCCCTTGTCCTATCGCTCCACTCCCTGATCAAGAGTCCCTCCCCATCTTTCCTGTAGCCCCTTTAGGGACTGGAAGGGGCTCTGAGGTCTTCCCGGAGTCTTCTCTTCACCAGGCTGAACATCCCCAACTCTCTCAGCCTGTCCTCACAGCAGTGGTACTCCAGCCCTCTGAGCACCTTCGTAGCCTCCTCTGCACTCGCTCTCCCTCCCAAACATTCACGTAGCTAGGTTTAAAGCCCACTTACACACTACTGCCTTTCATCCACTTCCAGTGATCTCAACAGCCTCTTATAAAATAGCTGGTTATATTAAGACTGATTAACTGCTGGGCAGGAGACCCAACAGCCTGAAGTGCGTTTTGGTGAAGGCTGGATGAGGAGCTTTCACGGGAGTGAAACTGCTTTGTCAGAATATATTTTTCTATTCCTTCTTAGGCAGGATAACCCATCATACACAGGGACTGCCCCTGGCGATTTTAGAGCAGCATACATGCCACAGCACGCCTGAAGAGAGAACACTTACACAAACAATAGCTTATGCTGCAGTTAGGTCATTACAGCCCTTTTGCTCTGCTGCAGGTATTTGCAGTTGCACAGCAGCTTCCTCCACCACTTATCAACACCTCCTACCTTCTTAGATCCTGCAGTGGCGTCACAGCTAAATGCTGTGACAGCAAAACTCCTTGCCGTAAATTAGTGACAACCACCAAATCAACGCAAGATCAGTTCAGGAATCGGAAGGAACAAAGCACACAAAAAAATAATCCCCAAAACAAACCCCTGTCTTTTGAGAAAAAAAAAACAGGAAACAATTATAAGATATGAGCGCACACCACAGCTGCAAGTGTGTTTGTGGTTCCTTCTCATACATACAGGAACTGCAGCAAAGTTGCTCTGAACTGCCAGCACATCAGAATTGGGCCTCTCTCCACATCTCTCAGTGCTTTAGACTTATTAATGGTTTGCTTAAAGGAGTTAGGGGGATTTTTCATATTAGTTGTGTCAAAAGTTTTCCTGTATTTTCACACTGTATTTCTTCTACCCTGTCTCCGACTGGCTGATCCCAAATCCCTTTGTAAATGCTAGAAGCAAAGTTCCAAGTGCTTAAAAAGAACTGTGCACTTTATTCTTCATTTTGCAAGGAGGGACTAGGAGACAGGTTACGTGACTTGCAGACCGGCAATCAAAGGCAAAACCATAATCCTGTGCATTAGTCACACAAAAACAACTTTCACCTCTGACCAAGCCTAAAAGAGATGCACAGATATACAGCCTTAGGAATGAACAGAATTAAACATCTCTGAATAACAGAGCGCAGAAAGTGACATATACAAACTTTTGGGTCTGAGGGAAAAAGCCTGTTGAGAGGATGTCTTGTTAGAAACTGCCAAAAATGAGAATACATTTATGTATCATATTGACTTCACATACCTGGAACATATCTGTGTTGCTGTCATGTGTATATTCAACTACCACTGTCTGGGCCCGAGACAAAGTGTAAGATATGCTGTGTTGGTCCTTATTACTTATTGCCTATGGAAAAAGTGCCAAATATTATTGAACAAGTGAACAATAACTCTACTGAATACAGCAGCAAAGCAGACAATACATATAACCAGGCTCTTGTTCAGCTCAATTAATGCATTAAGGCAGATGGTTGTTAGTGACACACCTGTAGTTAAACTTCACAAAAAAACAGTCCCAGCCATTTAAAAAAAGTTGCAGGATTGATTCAGCAACAGACCGAACTGGTCCCTTTACCGCACGCTGCAACAAAATACATGTAACCAAATCATATTATTAGTCATGCTTCATGTGAAAGCAATGCTGGCCTTGACACAAAAGAACAAAACCAACTGAGCGCAAAGGCTAAAACTGAATGTAACACCTTCATGGCCTTCTCAGCCTGAACTTCTCCAACAGCAAAGCAAAGACAAAAACCTTAGGGACTTCACTCTAAAAACGGGATCCGAGTTCATACTAAAATCAGTGATGATTAATAAGATACATAGACAAAAAACATAACAAGCACTGGTGGTGAACAGGGTAAAATGGGAGAAACTCAGCACAGGTTGCAGAAGATGTATCAAAGTAATCTAGGTTTCTAGATTTTCATTCCACAACTACTTACTAGGAACTGAACAAACACTAAATAGCACTTACTTGAAGACCATAAAGAATTAGCAAAAATAAATGTTCATTTCACAGATCTCCAGAGATGTAATTTTATTACAGGAACTTTAGTCAGCAAAATGCTTTTGATTTCAGTATACTTTATGCCATTCCCTGAATTCAGGAATCAATATTCTTAAGTGTGAAGGTATTCAGGGAGTCAAACACTTAACACTACTGTATTTGTTCAAGGGCCTGATCTTGATACTGGGATCTCTGAACAACCACTAAGCATTCTCAAATTCCATTGGGTTTAGTAGAAATGCTCCATTTCTTATTGAACATAACTGCACATACACTTGAATCACCACAATACAGAAGTATTTCACGGTAATGCCTTAGCTATAATATATTATATATAATATAATAGCTGTAGTATATTAGTTTTCACATGAAATACAATTCAGCTTCAGGACCTAAGCCCTTCCTTTACTGCGTCTTAATGGGAACTCTGAACTTGATTATGAGCAGTATAAAATGTGTCCTGCAAAACCCACCTCTCCTTGTCCCTGGGGAACTCCTACCCATTGGATAGAGTAGCAAGTGCACACAGAGCTTTGCCAAAGGATCATTTAAAAGTCAGCCCCGTGTGAAGCAAAGTTAGCCCCAAAGCATGAATGAGTGCGAAAACAGGAAGGCTAGAACAGATGTCTGTAGTGAGTTTGGAAGGAAAACAAAACAGAAAGTGTTTTACATGATTAGTCTGTGCCCTGAACATTCATGTTTCAAAACCAAACGTTTTTCTTTCTGGACACAACAAGGGCTGGGCACCAGATTTGTTTTTGTTGAACAGTTTCTTGCTAACCCTGACAGGTACCAAAAAACCTTGGATAAATATGAACCATTCTTTTCACAGCCAGAATTTCATGCTTTCTACATCATTTCATCTCAGCGTAACAGCAGACTTCACTGAACTCTTTAGACAGCACCAGGAGAAATAAGACTTAACTAGACAAATCGAGCTTACCTTTGCTGCTTGAGGGGTGCAGGCAATATGCACAGTGCTAGGTTTCACCCCATTTGCCTTGGGCCTTTTAAATAAAGCAAACCTACTTTTTCTTCTTCCTCTATCTCCATTTGGGAGAGACCCATTGTACCTATCAAAAAAACCACAGAAAAAGAACAAAGTCCATCTTCCTGTGTTACTTAGCTTCTCACGAGATACAGACCCACAGGAACTCCCATTCTAAGCACAAAGTCTTCTTAATTAGTATGGTATTAATACTTAAAGATTTCCAATTAATCATATCTATTTAAATCTGAGAATTGATTAGCACGATATTGAAATATGCCCACAGAATCACAGCATATACACACACAGCCTGTAGGGCAAGGAATGCTACCCAGATTAATCTCAAAGCTACGATCGACAAGCAAAAGAGAGACTCAGGTCCCAAACATGAAAACAAGTAAAGTTATACGCCTTATAAAACGAGTAAGGTTATATATCTGTAGCTTTATCGCAAATGATGTGTTCACACTATACATGAAAGATTCTAAATACTCACTAGCCCTGGTGGAGAGTTAGTATTTTAGAGAGTTTTGGTTGAAATAAAACCCCATAAGAAACAGATAGGCTGTCCTTTGAGACTCCAATTTAACCCATTAGAAAACCCTCAGACCCTCACTTTGATCATGTCAACATAAACAGGCTAGCCGGCAAACTTGCTTTATTAAAATCTTCTGTTTGCACTTGAATATTATAGACTCAGCGACCCCATTCTTATAAAACTCCTTTCATTTTACTCGAAGTTTTAGGGAACCTCTCCTTCCACATTATCACATTACTCATCTGTCTAGGTACAACCTGAAACCGATTTGGAAAGCCTTCACAAACTGGCTGCCTTTGTCATGAAACGCTCACCTGGGAAGAACACAAGAGTCAAACCCCAACTTGCATGTACTCAACTGTTCAGAGCCCTACCTCCATGCTGACACTGTCACAAAAAGCTGTGTGTAGTGCAGTGCGATTCTCCAATATATCACATTATGTACAATGCCTGGTTGCCTCCCTCCACTCCCTCCCTGACATGAGATCAGCTACCAAAAAAAAGCTGATCAGTTGCACACTCATTAGATACACTACAAAAGAGGGAGTTCAAATGAGAAGTTGTGGGACCATCGCCCACCATAACTTGTATTTTATCTGCTTTAAGCGCACCCTGGAATTCCACCTTCGTTCCCACTTCCAACCAAGATACAAACACTTACCCTAATACAATCAATTCACCATATTTTACTGGTGCTTTTGATGGATGATTTTCTTGATCAGGAGAAAACATGAGCTTAGCTAATGACTTCTTCTCAAATTTCAGGTCTCTAATCAAGAGTTGTGGCACACTTTTTTCATTATTTCCTGTAAAAACAAAGATAAAATTAAGTGTAAGACAGGAGACTCAAAGCCATTGACTACACAAACCTGCACACCTATCTGATACAGCAGGTACAATTATTTTGTCTTTTCCATATTTTGGTTTTGCCAAAAATAATTTTAAAAACATGCATATAAAGCCACATCAATTAAGGTTGAATCGCCTGGAAGAACTACCAGATCACAAGAAAACACAAGTCCACTTAGAAAAATTCCAGTATGGCCTTGATAAAACATCCACAGTTGTTTTCCTTCTAGCTTTAGCTTCCTAGTTTTTAGTATAAATGGTATATAGCTTCATTTAGTATTTTTAGTTCAACTATCAAGAATTAGAGCTAGATAGGGATTAAATTTAAAGAAAAAAAACACAAAGCAAGACCTGTCCATTAGCAAGAGAGGTAGAAGTTTTCATGGCAAGTGTCTGATTCAGAGCTTTCCAAGAAGTTTCTGGATTTGCAGATGGAAGGAAGTTGTATGACAATTTGATATCGGGTCTACCATACAAGTTTGGGGTGTGCAACATGATCTCTCATGTTTAACCAGCGACAGAAGTGATACAAACAGCTGTTTGAAGATTTTCTGAGGGAATTCCACATCATTCTTTATGAGAACAGTCTCTTGAAGTGCAATTTTTCGTTATACTTCTGCTTTGAGGAACAGTTCACACTAGTATTTTTACAGCTTCTCATTAGCAACATTTCCAGACACCTCTGACCTACCCAACCCATCCCTGACCCACCTCCTATTGACAAAGCCTTCCCAACAGAGCACTTGCTTGATAAAGAATAAAGATGAAGCTAGCCTGTTTGAGGCTTTCTTTAATAGAATAAGAATACTCCCTTGGTTCTTCCAAGTAAGTTTTCAAACCAACTCAAAAAGCTATTAAGTTTTTTTTAGTACTGATGGTTAACATTCTGCCTTCTGTTCAAATACTCATCTTGGCCCACATAACATTTCTTGTATCCTATCATCAATTTTTATCACAACTACAAAGCTGTACCTCCATTTTCTTCTACCTCAACTAGACCATAGATATTAGCTGAAAAAACATCAGCATGCAGATTTTATCTAGCCCATCTTCTGTACTAACAACAGGGAAAAGGATGTAGCAGTGTTTGACACCCTGCTCACATTTGTTCAGAAGCTGATGCAAAGATTCTTTTACTGATCTGATCTCTACCCTCGCCTGGTCATCTTTGCTCTTCCACAGAGAAGCTTGCCCTTCAACATCTTTTCTCACTCTACCAACTTACTCAGCATGGGTATGTTGATCCCCACTTGCAATTAGCTCACAGTGCTATCTGAAAATTCATCATGCTCATTCACTGCCTTCTTACGTGCTACCCCACGTATCCGGGAGGGCTTCACACAAAGGCATCTTGCTGTCCTCCAAACTTGCTGCGATGCCTGCAGAACACAAGCAGGATGCTAAGCTAAAACCCTTCTTTTTTCCTTTCATTTCTCATTACTTTCCAAATCACTTCTCCTTTCCTCTCAAGTCTGGGTACTGTGGATTTCATAGTGCTTGGAATAAATTAACTCAAGACTGTCTTTGTGGTTAGCACCCGTGTAACATTGCAACGGTATCCTGATCCACTGCTAGATGTGCAAGCACACTGTAATAAACCTGATCTGCACAAAACTACCATGAAGTGTCTGCGTCCTGTCTACACCACAGTTACACCAATATATTTTTGTTGCATAGCATGCATTTTGTTTAGGCAGCTCTCCTGGTTCAAGCCTGATGGTATCCATCATTTAGCTGGTGCAGAAAGTGCCATATACTGATGCAACAGTCCCCATCTGTCACACAGGAATAGCAACAGCCGCACAGGAGAGAGCAAAGCAGTATAGTTTGCTCAGAAGCATTTCTAGATTGCTGACCCACATGTAGCGGTAAGTTAACTGGGATGGCGAGCGTACTTACTGCTGTAGGTGGGACCCAAGGTTTTGCCTTTAAAATTCTAAAATTAAGAATTTAAAGCAAACTTATAAAAAAGTGACCTTAAACTCTATCATGCCAGTAGCCATAACACATCGAAGTTGAGGCTGGGCATTTGATAAACAGAGCCCCACAACATTAACTGTGTTGACAATTTTCACGTCTGCTGTGGCCATTTGGGCTCTTCCTTCCCTCCTGGCACCACAGACCCCCTTGGAGCACCACACTGGCAATTCTCTGAAACCATGTGCCTTTGAAGACACCGCAGGGATGGTTTACTGACATTAATACTAAACTATTTAGCTCTTCGTGCTTAACAGCAGTTGGTCCTATAGCCAGATATCCATTCTGAAGTATTTCTATTTAAGTGAGTATAAAAGTATCTGTATATAGATATAATATAAATAGACTTACTATGAAGTATTTCTACTAATCAACTTCAGCATTTCTTGTTTTACTTTAAAATAAAGTCGTCTTGCATTACAGTTCCTTATATATTGTCTTCTAAAAACAGCTCCTAATGTTTTAATCTCCTCCCCAAATGATTAACCTATTTTCTACTTGAATATTGATCTCCTCAGCAGTCTCTCCCCTGCACTTCAGTCGTCCTCACATAAAACTCATTTTATCTTGGCCATTGCATTTCACACGCAAGGCTTCACATTTCTTTGCTACAATACTATAAATGCTACAATGCAATACAGTTGTCCTTTGAACTGGCGTTTAACAACTCGAAGAAATACTGCTATGAAATGTATAGCACCGCCCATTAGGAAATAGCACAGGACGAGTAAATACCATGACAAAGTAAAAAAAAAGATTTGAATAGTATCCACCCAACACTATGGTGTTTAAAAATAAAGAGCTAATCCATTCACTTAGACAAGGTGGGAAAGCAAAACTTTAACTTTTGCCATTAGCACAAGAAAAGGTTTGGCATAACTTCTCTTCTGTTCACCCAAGTAAACAATTTCACGGAAAGTTAAAAAATACATCTCCCAGTCACAGACTCAGCTTCTGAGTCTCATTAAAAGTAATTACACATGAACAGTGCAAGACGACTCTGAAGATATAAGTGAACAAGTGGCCAGTAACCTCCTCTTTGGAGATAGCTGAGCAGAAGGTATAAGAAGGGCCAACAATTCCAAGTGACAGACTTCAGCAATGCAAGAAGTTAACTAGAACATCTTAATACAAGGAAAAGCATCCAACATGTAACACTCAGCTCCGCCCCCTTAATACATTTTTGTTTCACATTTAAAGAAATCCAGCCAAGTTTATTTTGGGACCAGCACATATGATGGAAACCCACTTCTTACTTGACTTAAGGACGGTTCAAGAGTTAGCAATCTAAAGCTACCGTTAGTAAAACAGTTTGCTCTTACATCTTCAAAGGCATGGCTTGGGTGTTTGAACTTATTTTTTTAAAATATGTCTCAGAACCTTTATGAGCTGCACACATCACTTTCACAGCTACTAAAAGCCAGTAACTTCAAATCAAGCACGCACAAAATTCAGAGACCCTAAAAAAATAATCAGTGCAACATACGTACTACTTCTCACCCAGTATGATCTTCCTGATGCACTGTACCCAAAAAAAGGAAGACTCATTTTGTTCCCAGAAATAACAAAGATTAATTATATTCTTCCAATGAGGTCCTGAAGACTAGTCCAAGTGAAATTTGATGTCTGCAAATAAAACTCAAGTGTTCTCCCACTGGAGAGAAGTCTAACATGCCATGGGATAACATCTCTGCTCCTGAAACAGAGTGGACTTACGGATCATTTAAAGCTGGATAAAGCATTTAAGAACTTACAGGAGGGCATACTCTTGAGTTGAGAGGAAGGATCCACTAATTTATATAATAAGCCTTCTCTTGTAGAATAACCTGTCCAGTTTTTATTCCTAGAATACGACAAGCGTCTTCTTAAAAGTCTTAGGAAAGGCTAATTAAATATGTTACAAAGACAACTTGTCCCTGTATTACCAGTACATAATTAAGCAACCGACTGCTTGAGGAAAACACACACAAGTTAGCTTTTTGCCATGACCATTAATTTTGCAGCAGCATCTCTGGCCACCAGTGGAGGAGACTTCATTGAAGCAGGCTCTGAACAACCCACTGCTCCAAAACTCCTCCGAGACCCTTCCACGGTGATGAGGAATAAGGTGTTCATTACAAGACCCCACTCCATCTTACATTCTTCGAAAATCCTAGATTTGCTGATAGCAGCAAATTTTCACCTCAAGATCTCTGCTTATGCTACAAAGAAGAGACCAAAGCCTGAAAACCCCTACAGAGAAGAGACCAAAGCCTGAAAACCCCTACTTGCGCACAGCCCTGTGTTATACAATATAATAATAGATTTTGTGAGTAAAGCAACTTGCATGCAGACAAAACAGTTTCGGAAAGGCATGACTTGATGGGGTAAGAGGTGAGTACAACTGTTCGCAGTCAGCAGAAAACCACAATGGGTACCAGTTAGTGCCTTTTAGTCTCAAAAATAGGAAACTGGAACAGGAAGAACTCATAAGCTAGTAATGCATTTTTATTCTTAACACTGGTTCCTTTGGAGCCGGGAGGAAGCTCGTGGAAGGTAACTTGCACAATACTGTCATGTGCAACTGTTTTGCGGGACAGGAAAGAGATGACATGTAAACTGAAAAAGATATTTGAAATTTGTTTTAGGAATGGAAATCCCACTGTCTTGCAAACCTTCTTGTTCCATATTCACTTGAGTCATAGAAGGCAAAGATTGCTATGGCAGAAAGAAAACCAGAGATTTCTGATGACGTTCAAGGGGAAGGAAAAGCCGTATCATTGTACTGTCTCCTGTCACATTCAAACACTACCCTCTGAATCTGGAGGCAGATTATTCTCCGGGAAGACCTAGCAAACTGTTCTTGAGAGTAGATGAAGAGTTTAAGAGTCTGACTGCTTTCACTGAACGTGCCATTTTCAGTGGGGCACCTAGAAATATAATGAATTTTGGTCAGTTTTGAACTATCAGCTTTAGCTTACCAGCCACCCTCAATCATTCAGCTGCCTTTTCTGACCATGAAGACTCATACATGACTAGTCTTTGGTGGCTTCTACAGAAAGTCTTCAGATCGTGTGTGCTCTGAGGCACAGCACCTTGTGAATAAGTTTGCTATTTAGTAGACCAAACGCAACTTTTGGAATCACAGCAAGAATAGCAGTATCTTAATGGTTAAAATGAGGCAGGGGGAGGGGAGAACATAAATTCAATGAGCCCAAGCAGAGATTCATTAAACACTCGACTGTGAGCTAAAAATACTAGAATAAAAGTCTCTTTGTAATAAATTACCATCATTTTCTAAACACAGAGCCAGCATTATAGGCTGCTAGCAACTGCAGCTAGTGCCAGACTAGCCCTTTTCTAACATACTGCATAAAAAACCACTTTCACAGTATAAAAAGAAGTCCTCTGTCAATGAGTATATTAAAATAAAAATATGCTGATTCAGATGCAAAACCTGGATTTTTTTCCATTTTTATAACATTATCTTCTTTATGTTCTATGTCTACATATTCTAAGGTCTGGATTTTTTTGACTTTTAGAAATAAAGCACAAGACAGCTTGTCTACTGATGTTTTTATTTTTATATTATTTCCTATTTGTAGTTCTTCATTTACTATCCTTGCAATTCTCATATCCAGCTCTTCCCTCAGCAATTCTGTGTTAAATCAGGGGGGATACGGACAAAATATAATCCTGCCCTTCTCACAGGTATGCAGCGACAGGACAAGAGGCAACAAACAAGTTGCAACACAGAAAATCCTGATTAGCTATTAGGGAAAAAAAATAATCCATAGAGCCTGTTGGATCTCCATCCTTGGAGATATTCAAACCTCAGCTGCATGTGGCCCTGAACAACCTGATCTAAGGTAGTCTAGCCCTGTGTGCTCCCAGCTTTGAGTAGGGGGATGGGACCAGACAATCTCCCAACCTAAATTATTCTAGGAATACAATTAATTTTAGGAAGCCCAACACAATTTTATCAAGCAACTGAAATATGAACCTCTGGTGCACTTTTCATCAGTTAGATGTAGATTCTGCGCAACTCCATTACCAATGAAACCAAATTTTATCCTTACCCTCCTGAGATTTACATATTACTGTCTATAGCTTTATTTGGATTTAAAACCCCATTCTGCTCTTCAAACAAAGAATTCACATTGAATAGTGCAGTTAACTGACAAAACACAAGTAGGACCCAAGTTTGCCAACATTCATTTACACGTTTATGCTCTTTAGCACTCCAGTTTCCAGTAGGCAATCTTGCAGCTGGAAGATGAGAAACCAAACTCCTCTCAACACATGCATAGTAATTCAGTGCTGCATATTCTCTTCTGTGGTTACGTCTCATCCCTTCAAAGACAAAATCTTGACTTCCAGATTTAAAGGAGCAGAATATCAAAGTTAAAGTCACTGTGAGAGACAAAGGATCTGTGCAGAATACTGGTCTCTCAGGATGAAGATATTTGCAAGCATGGAAGAAGGAAGAGGCACTAAGTAATGAGAGAAAAGTAAAAAAAAAAAAACCAAACACAAAACCAAAGTAACTCCCAGCAGACTGCCTTCTTGTGTGAATACAAGTCCAGGTTGACAGATTTCACAAACAATATCAAAGATATTGCTGCTGACCTACACTGGTCCGAGCAATAACGAATCAGGTCTTTGCATCACTACGTCTCTGAAAGCTGAGACACAGATTGAGATTCCAACCCAAGCTATTCTATGATGCTATAAATCACTTTCTTCTATATGATAGTTAAATCACCAGTGGAAAGTTATTCTCCTTTAACTGTTTTTCCTAGCAATCTCTTTGGTAGCTTTTATTAAAATAGTTTTTACTGAAGCAATCACCTGCATAAAAAGGAACACGGAGAAGAGTATGTGTTTATCAACCCCAGTTTTCACACTCCCTCAGTTTCCCGTTAAAAACAAGCTCACACTTCCTTCACACACATACCTGGAACTTTTAAGATCTGCAGGTTTTAGATTCCACTTTCGAGATTACCCAGATTCCGTCTACAGCTTGCATCCTTCACTACAGATGCACAGGCAAGGTATAGCGATGCAGCTGTTATGTATTCAAATTGCACTGTCACAATCTGATCAGTAGCTCTACTTTACCTTTCCAAGGAAGGATAATTCATTTTCTCCTTTCTAGAAAAGGGAGTTGTTCAGCAGGAAAAGAAAAAGAATAAGCCTCGGGACTGTGGAAAATTAGTCCAGCCTTTTGCTTTTGTATGGCTTATTCATTCTTTCCTTAGTCTATACTGTTCGCCTTTTCTTTTATAACCTCTGAATAAGCTTAGTCATCCAACTATACACACGAGAGTGCCTTATGATATGAAAGCATTGAAAATAAGACAAGGCCAACCTCTGAAATGCGCAAGTAGTCTCTCCTGCACACGATACCAAGCATGAAACAATGCAAACAACGATCTGCTGCTGCTGCACCTTGAGAACATCTGTAAACTCTCAATAGAGGGGTTTTTCATTCTCATAAACAGAATGAAAGCACCTTTTTATCACAGACATCTGCCATTAGTAGGCTGGTTATCCTGGAAAAAAGTCATGCAAGAGCCACAGCACACCAAAAAAAAAAAGCAAGCATGTAGACACTTTCAAAGAGGCACTAACTTGATACGCAAGAGCAAACCTACTGCTTTGCACCAAGGCTACAGCTAACTTTTTCCAGCCCAAGAAAGAGCAGGTTTAGTTGGCTTGGCATTCCGTGTTCTGCTTCAAGTTCTGTTTCAGCCTCAGAAGCAAGTCTGAACAGCCCTCAGCAATTTTAGGGAAGGCAGGAACAGCACTGTGAGGACAAGCATCCTTGTTCAATGAACAAGGCAAGTGTTTTAGAACAAGACTTCTATTATAGGCACCTATATGAAAATCTGTACTTTATGACAGTACTCAAAAATAGCATTCCTGTTCAGAAGACGGAAAAAACCCCATCTAAGTACAGGGGCCTGATTTCAATCAGACCTCCGCGAACTTTAGTCCCGTTATTCCGAACTGCTGTCAATGGGATGAGAACGTGGCCTGGCGTATTAAACCTGGAAGATTTATGTAACCGCTAACGATCTACTTTGACAGATTGACAAAAATAAATTCTGAAGTATTCCCCTGGAAAAAAAAAAATCATCCAGCATTTTTTTCAGTTACGAAAAGTAACAGCTGATCCTCCCCTGAGGAAACCACGATAGCCTCCTACAGGTTATAAATGATGTAATTCAGACTGCGTGTGGGAAGCTGAAAACATTTGTCTTTTAGCACAAGGTGTCTATTTTAAAGCTGTCACTGCAATATTATCTATAACCTTAATTAGCCGAGAGAGTTCTTCACCAGTTAACCCACTACATTTACATGCAGTCTACACCCCCTTACCACCCATGTCCTCCACGTCAGCTTTCGGATATACCAGTGACGAAGCACACATCCTTGCACGAGGCAAAGCTCCTCCGCTGACCGCCCCTGCAGCACGAGGTTCCAAACGCTGCAGGCTGGACTTGCTCAATCAGCTGAGCCACCTGTGAAAGTTATTCACACGAGCTACTTAAGAAGATTAATTTGCAGCTTTCTACATGAGCTTTTGGCTCTACTTGCACTTTGGCTGTTACTACAAACTCTGTATGTTTTATTAAAAGGGGATAGTTTTGATTTCATGCTCAGATTATCAAGTGAAGATTATTTATTTAACCTGCAATGTATGAAGCCATAAAACAACATGACACAGGCATGCTAATAGAACATTAAGTGCTCATTAGCCATAGCACTACCTATTTGTATCTTTGGGGAGTCCTTGTAAAAAGTACAAGCAGGAAAACAAAAAACTTTGTACAAAACGGGTACAATGTGGCAAAAGGACGGTTCTAATACAGAGAACTTTGCAGTCAGGATCCTTTAAAATGATCCTCTTTACTGCCTTTGACAAATTACCCAGTATTACCTTAAAAATAAGCAGTCCCAACTTTCATTGCAAGTTGGTGACAGAAGCACAACTTCCACATACAGATTAGGAATTTATACCAAAACAGAGGCATTTACTTTAAAAGGGGCCGCGATGCAAATAGACAGAGCTTTTTATGCTTTGAGGACTGAGCCCAGGCAGATCTACTGTTTGATGCACCTGAACTAGAATACACAGCCAAGGACCCCGTGCTTGCAGAAAACCACAATGACTTATTGTTCTACAGATCTGAACATTACCGTTTTGCTTTTTATGAGCCTCTGATTTCTGATGAGGCGGTTTATGTACCACTGTATCTGCCAAATAGGTGTTTGTATTACACTAAAGCCTTTTCACATAGCATACCATATCATCTTGCAAAAACAGGAGTTACAATTACATTTAAAGCCTTCTTTTGGTTTAGACAACACAAATATTTAATGGCTCTATAAGATGTTCTCCTTGGTATGATTTTGTTAGGTAACAATGACAGTTTCAACTCATCTTTGCTCTGCACCCTATAAATGAGAAGTGACTGACACTTCTTACAAACAAGAAGCATTTATTATACTATGCGCTTTGAATGTCTCTTCCTATTTTAGGTGGACGGGCAGTCCGCAGAAACACTGCCTGTTCTCAGGTTTCCTTCCGACCACATCACTGAACCATCTTTCAACTTCTCACTGAAAAACACTGCAACCGAGGAGGCTTTTAGAAAAGAGACTGAAAACAATACAACACTAGAAGGGAAATGCGATGGCATGCAGAGCACTTACCAGTATCTTTTTGTCCTTTCAGTATTTCTACGCAGTAGAGAAGAAAAAAAAAAAACCCACTCCTTTGAGCTTGTTTAAAACCAGCTGAAATCCACCAACTCCTTTAAACCCCCAGCAACTGCCAGACTAGACTGAATGCCTCTGCTCTGTGTGCTTTTACTTAAGCCGTGGGTAGCTCCTTCCGACTAAAGAGGGGCTGGCTCTGCCTTGCGTCAGCTAGGTAAACACCACCGCGCCGCGCACCATTGGCTGGAGGCAGAGCCTGCATCCCGCTCACCCCTCCATAAATCCATCCATCTCCGGCCCCAAAAAGGAAAGAAGGAAGCGGAGGGTGTGTTGAGAAGGATCCTGCTGCCCAATTCCCCGGCAGCTCTGTGGATGAGGTTCTTGGAGAAACGCTGATCTACTTGCTTCTCCGCCTCTCTTACATAACTGTACCCATGCATGCTATACCTTCTTTCTTTCTTTCTTTTTTTTTTTTAAAATCATCACTTATTAGCCCAGCTAGCTCTCCTCACCTCCCACGCAAAAAGTGATTTCTCAATACAGTGAGAATTAAACCAGCAGAACCTCTTCAGGCATTGCTATCCCCGTTTTCACTAACACTGTAGGACCGGACACACGACACGCCTGCAGACACCACCTGTACTGGACTCCCATGGCCAGTGATGCTGTAACAGCTCATTCCCGTAGGATGCACATTTAGAAAGGCAAATCTGCACATGCCAGACCGGGTTCTGAGCTCAGTTCTTATTTCACTAACATCGAAATCACTGCATCAAGCCAGTGGGTGGGATAATTGAAATGTCTGAGCCATAAAATGGTGATCAAGTTACCACAGCTTCCAAGTTACCACCGCCCCTCAGAATCGATCATGCAAACGCTCTGAGGCTGCTGCAAGCACGATACGAGGCAGTAGCTTAACATTTACATCAAGTTTTACATCACAGCTGTAGCAGGCCAAGGTGTGCACGGCTCATTACCCTGGCTCAAGCCATGTACATGCAGGCTGACAGTTGACATCTCCAACTTCTACAGGTGGAGATTCCTCCCGTTTCTGCTGCTTCTTCCTCAGCTCGCCACCTCAATTTCGCAAGCACTTCATGGACTGTTTTCCCTAATCTGTCTATGCTTTTAAAAGTTGGCTTACCTGCTCAGTTGTTTTACAGCTGGATCTGTTTCCCAGTTCAGCTTATGGCACAGCGTGCAGTTGTACCAGCAGAACCAAAGGTGGGGAGGGCAGGCACGTTACTCGGCAGCACTCAAAACTAGGCACTGTCGAATGAGTTTTTTGTTCATAATGCCATAGAATCACAGAAGCGTTTAGGTTGAAAGAGACCTTTAGGATCATTAAGTCCAACCGTTAACCCAGCACTGCCAAGGACTAAACCATATCCCTCAGCACCACATCTACGTGTCTTTTAAATACCTTCAGGGATGGTGACTCAACCACTTCCCTGGGCAGCCTGTTCTAATCCTTGGTAACCCTTTCAGTGAAGAAATTTCTCCTACTATCCAATCTAAACCTCCCCTGGTGCAACTTGGGGCTGTTTCCTCTGGTGCTGTTGCTTGTTACTTGGGAGGAGACACCAACCTGTTTTCTCTCTCCTTGACCTGTACTCTACAGCCAACCTTCCCCTAAGTAATACTTGTAGGGCTGTGCGGTTACATGATCTTGTCGCCTACCTGAAAATCTCAGCTGCAGAATTCCTTGCCATAGGATATTCTGATAATAAAACTGTACATAGGCTCAAAGACAGTTCGCGCCCTGGCTCTTATGATAGATTACTATGCACAAAGATACCACTTTGCTCCACAGAAGTGATTGAGCCCCAGGTGCTGACCACTGAGAAGTATCGATGTACAGGTGCTCCCTTGTTCCCATTCTTCTATAGGCTTCTGCTTCCGGCCACCAAAGAGGACCTGCCACTGAATGCTGATCTCAGACAGCATGGTCATTATCATAGCTGTCAGACTGCTGAGCTGGTAACGGTGTTAGGAAAAACCAAAACACAACACAGAAACCCCAAGTGTTTTAACCCAAATCATTTTGCTAATCTGTTTGTGGGTCATTCTGTAAACCCACTATACCAATGCAAGTGAGGGCATAGGAACCTTCTGAATCAATCTCATCAGTAAAGCCAGAGACTCATCAAGCCACATCTCGAGATTAAAGTTGAGCCCTCCTCCCTGCCAAAAAATTAAGGGCCTCACTCTACTGCCACATGAATCCAGCCTTTCCACTGGTAGCTTGCAGAACCTTAAAACGGCACCATTCACTGTGGTGGAAGTGTCACCTAATCCCACCTCCCCCACCACCTTCAAGTATTTTCTATTTCATCCTGGCCTATGCAAGGTTGGCAGCTTTAATACTGTTTTAAGCAGGGCTAAGGGTTTGGTTTTGTGGGTTCAGGTTTGCTTGTTGGTTTTTTTCTTTTTAAAAACCCACAAAACACTATCAGGCCTGTATTAGTATCACTTAACACACAGATACAGCCACAAGCACAGAAGGTGCTCTGTAGTCAGGTATTTAACTGCAGTGATAAGTCACATTGGTATGACCACTTCTAGGTGGCATTACTTTTCTCACACAGGCCATAACACTTGAGCTATACTGTTTCAGAAGTGTTTAGTCTGAAAAGCAGAAGACTAATTTGCTTCTAGAGTTCCTTTATTTTCTCCTCTTACAGATGCCACTGTTCAGAGTCCAGGTTAATAAGCCTGTGGATTACTTTATGCTGCAGCCACATAAGAAGTTATGGAATGAGGTAGAAATACCTTCTACTGCCCAACCCAGCCTGCCACAGATAACAGTCCTTATCTCTGCACCCCACCGGCCTTCCTATTCTAGAACATAGTCTTCTGCTACCAGGCAAATACACCACATAATGCCCTTTTCATAGCTCATTGTCCCCATCTTAAAGCAGGTTTTTTGAGGGTTTATTTTGCCCCTACCCACAGTGCTATGTGGCTGCCTCTGAACCTCACCCTGCAGAGTGCGAACCACTTTGTTTCCCTGCCCTTGTTTACTCGCAGCCATACTCCACTCATCTGTTCTCGTGTCAACATTGTCCCTAACTTTTATTAAGAGGAGGGTTTAATGATTTCCACTCCACACAAGAACTGTGCTCTGCCTTGAGGACTGGAAGCACACTGTCGCTAGGCAAGCTATCTGATTTTTTTTCTGGAGCAGAGATACTGCCGACCGTGCCAGACTAAAACAATGAAATCTGTAGCCCAAGATATCACTGCTAATTTCATGAAGTGATGCTGAACTGCAGGGGAGGTTCTTTCCTTGAAGTTGTTAAAGAAATAAAGGGCTGTATCGTCATGTTCTTCTATCTGACTCACAAGCAGATGCTGTACAGTTTGATATAATTGCGTGATTTCACATTGACATTCAAAATGAGCTTTGAAAAGGAATGAATTTCTAGCTGTATCAGTTAAAAAGACAGCCTTGCAGATATGGGCAAAGTGCAATGCTATGTCCCCTAGCGTGCAGACAGCCAAGAGGCCCAAGTAGCAAACTCTTCATCCTAGACTTAACCTGATCAGTATATTACCACTAAATTTCAAGACGGACATTTTAAACATGTCTCTGTTTATAATTTTATTTAATAAAACAGGCAGCGGGATAAAAACCCGACACCGTATGAGTGCTTGAAATTGCCGCGCACAGGATACAGAGGAAAGGAGACCCAAGGAAACATTGAGAAAAGAGAGCAAAACCATGTAAGAATAGGATCTATAGTGTTCCCAAGGGGAAAGTGTATTTGTACACTCAGTACGGAAGACTGAACTTCCACTACGCCCCACCTTAAATCTGTTTCCCACAAAGTCAGTGGCTGAACTCTGATCAAAGCCAATGATGTCCAAAACCCCCAAATATTTAATGTGTTGGAAAGTGTGAATGCTATTAGAGGGTTCCCAGAAGTCTAACCCCAGGTGAACGGGGGAAAAAGAAAGGAGGGAAGATTACTGACTTGCCAGCCCCATTAATCTTTCATTGTGTTATGTCACATGTCATCTCTGTGCAAGGAGTTCCCATGTTATACAGTTAATAAAGTCATACTACAGTGTTTTAAGGAGGTTGGGGGCGGGTGTGTGTGTGTGTGTGGGG
>VYZM01024084.1:276039-294569 GCA_013398915.1 Dromas ardeola | reverse complement strand
AGCCAAGAACATGCTAATTAGAGCATACAATAGAAATGTTAATCAAATAATCTGCAGGAAGAGGAGAAGGGAAGGAAATGACCTAATCCCCTGCACTACTGTGTGGTGCCTTGTGGCAAGAAGTAAGATTCTTGTAAGGGCCGAGCAAACAAAGGTCCATTGTTACAGCTACAGCTTTCAGAGAACGCTTTGCTGCATCTCAAGCTGCCGCAACACGAAGGGTAGACGGTACATTATAAACTCTTCCACAGTGACCACTTCTGGCAGAGCTGGGAGAGGCTCATTAGATTTGTAGGACAGTTGAGTAAGAGAGATCTAAGTAGAATCTCAAGTTCTTAAGGCATAGCAAATGCTCCTTCGAAGGGATTTGCCAACTCTAAAATGCCTGTCATCCAACAACCATGGTGATCCTTAGGCAACTATGGAGCAGTTCGTTGCTGAAGCTGCAGTAGCCTAGTTACAGAGAGGCAACAAATTATCAACGCTGCAGAGAAGCATTTCCTGTGACACGAGTCATCCTTTGCCATCAGACAAACCTAATGAGCATTTCTATGAAGCCCTATTCCACCCTTAGATCTTTGTGTGCCTGCTCTTCAGGTACACCAGGGAAGCCCTTCGACTCAAGGACAGCACACTTACCATCAATGCATATCCCATCCTGCAGACTGAAAAACAATTGTCACTTTGTCTTCAGTTTGATCTCTGCTTTAGTAGGCACACATGGCTTTCCGCACCGTACCGACTCAGTACTTTCCACTTCCTATAGGGCAGAGACTTCATAAAGAAAAGTGCACGCAACATTCCTCATCCTTGCACCGAGAGCATATTTCATAGTTAGCCTTAATATGAGCTGAAGGAATTCCAGGCAGGAATACAGAAATACCTACAGGACAGCTGGACTAGTGACTTTTATGTGCTTATATGTTTCCAAGAGGCTGAGTCAATTCCTTTCTTCATAAAGGACTTCACAGGATAATTCAGGAGGTCATTCAGTCCAACCTCCTGCTCAAAGCAGGAGTTGGCTTCCCAGATCTCGAGCTATTACTGCAAGGGACTGGGAGCTTTATGTATGAAATGGCCTCTCAAGACGTGCATTCCCTCAGGAAATAGGAAAGGCGTACCGAATGCTGAAGAACTGCAGATGACAAGCAGACTTTCAGACCAGTCTGGAGCTTCATGTTTGTTCACAGCCTTCCTATGACTGTTTGGTTCAACACTTGCTTAAAATAAAACAATTGGCAAAAATTACTGCAGGGAGCTTGCTGTAGCCACACCAAAGATTGTTTGGGCTGATTAAACACTTGAAAGGGTGAGACCCACAGCATGCCCTGTGTTTTACAACAAGCTTCTCAACAGAAATGTGTCCCAATAAGCAGTTCAGCACTGACACCACAGAACTTTATTCACAGCAATCATTGCTCAAGTAGGGCATTTGGGAACTGAGCTGCTCTTAAGATGATCCTTCACCTGGCTGATCAAGAACAACCTGAAGCATCAGACATGCTGGATTCCTAAAAATCCAAGACTGAAAGGATGATAGGTAAGGCATCATTTTGAAGAACACGCATTCGTTTCCCAAAAAGTCAAACTGATGTAAGCCATCTGCTAAGTCAGAAACACGCATATGTAGTTGCACCAGGCTTCTTTCCAAGACAGTCAACTTGAGTTTCCCAGGTACCTGGAAACAACTATTGTGAAAGATTTTATTTTATATTTAAGTTCTCCAAAAACATTTCTGGATCTTGAAAACTCTGCAAGCCAAATATCGTATCTGCAAGCTCAATTAACCTAGGCTATGCGCAAGCACTTCCTCAAAGAACTTTTTAGCCGTAGTTCTGCGTCCTTTGAACAGCAGAACTCAGATTCACTGAGCTTCAGGTACTATGGTTTCCCCTAAATGAAGAAAGAGAGGCCCAATTTGAATTCATTTCCAAGACGTAGTTTTCCTGCTTGCAAAACTTTTAAGGTACCTTCTAGCAGAACTAGCTGAACCTGCATTACCTGAAAGTTTTCATTCCCACGAAGCTAGATGGTTTGACCACGGACTTCTTCAGGGAAAGTTAAGACAGACAGTCGCTAGAAGTACTAACACATCTTTGCCTCACTTTCAGTGATGAAAAACATTTCACATAGATTAGCAAAAAAAGGACAGAAGAAGTATTCAGTTATAGAAATTCAGCTATAACTGGCTGGCTCCCCACACTCACATTCAAGGGAAAAGAGAATATCTTAAGAGGGACGAAGTTTAAAGACTATTCAGTACAGTTTCTATTCAACTCCCACATCACACAAATGGATATCTTAAAATAAGGCAAGTACCATTTCCCTCAGAGAGGCTGTGAAGCACAAAAGACAAGTTTATCCAATAGGGTTTCTCTCTGCTTTATCCTAAATTCCTCAACACGGTGTTACCACACTCTTGACATTCACCATTTCGACTGTAGCTCATCTGCAATTCCAGTAAAAAAAAAAAAATGCTGGATAACCTCCACGCAGCTCTCCTCACCTCTGCATGTCAATGTCCCAAGTCTGTAGTTCATACCTGAATATTTTGTAAGTCACTGCTAATCAATGTACCATCTTACTATATTCCTCCTAACTTTAAACTTTGGACAGTCTTTATATAAGGTACAAAACCTGGCCCTTTCTAAACATATCACCTCCAGCATTTACATATAAAAGCATATGACCTACATACCTCTGGATAGCTGTCAGAAGTCTGCCTACTCTCTGCAAGCCAAGTGTCAGATTTTTATAGTGGCCGGATAGGGTATATTACAGCCACACATAAACAGCTGGTTCAGTACCTCAGTTCCCTGTATTTCTGACATTCAAGCACGTCTTTCTAGTAATATTTTAAATAGTGTTGTATGAGCTTAGGTACAGAACGAAGGTTATTTTAGAAAACAACCTAGAAGAACAAGAATCAATTAATTTGCGTATGCAATAGGTTTCTAATAGAGGTATATTGGTATCTCTCCAAATACATTAAAAGCTGTCTCTTAATGAGTAAAATTGACTAGGTTTTATGCTAATACAACATGTATTTATACATAAACACTAACTTTTTGCACAGGTAAATTTCCAGATTAGTCACCTCTGACAGACAGCAATTCAAACAGGACAAAGTTCAAATATCTCCTCCACCTCCTCGTCACTTACCTGTTCCTAGTTTGCTACCATTCAGAGAAAAAAAAATAATAATCCTATGCTATTCAATGATACCTTTTTCTTTCCTTTATAATCCCATGGGCGGTGCATGGTTTAGCACATCTAGAGAGGGGCAATACTTTATTTCCTACACTTCTAATCCAATTTGGATAAGAGGTTTGCTGCTTATAAAAATAAACAAGCAGTTGCACTTTTCCTTTACCTCTGGTGTGGGCACTAACACCTAATAACTAAAAGGTCATTCTCAAAGACTAGTAAGAATTCAGTGCTAGGGATGCCATCCTAAATTTTACTCCTTGGTTGAGAAAGGAATCCAGTTTCTTGTTTCCAGGTACATGGAGAGAACTGGTAGGTACTCTTGGCTCCTGTCACAAATGATATTCGGCATTATCGTGCCAAATTTATTCTCACCAAAAAAACAAAAAGCCAATGATAGAATACCTCAAGCATGGAGATGGAGCTGTACTACTTCTATAGAGACCTATGAGACTTCAGTCTGACCGTATGGTCCAGCTTTAATTTAGAGCTAAGGAAATTGTTGTGTTTATTTGACTTATAGTGTCACTAGTTTCCAGTTTGCTACGTATACAGAAAAATGTTACCTTCAAGTAAGATGAGGTATCTGGCTGAATATGGTAACTTTAAGTTAGTACAGTCTTCAGCTACAACCAGAAGAACTCTGATGGAAAAATATTTTCAAGCATGTTGGTCATATGATATGTTTTTTAAAAACACCAACAAGTGTTTTTGTATTAAGATAGTGGCATGTTTTTTTAAAATAACCATGCTCTCTAGAATCTGTATTACTTTTTGTCCTCTCACAATATGTCACTGAGGAAAGAAGAATCAGACAAAAATCTAGCATATGAAGACAAAAGTAATTTTAAATTGGTAGGGTACAGGGATTCTGACAGTCACCGTGGCAGAGCACTTTTCCAGCAATAGTCAAAGCGTGCACCCATTGCTAGACAGCATTAACACGTTCAGCCAGGAGTTTCATGGACTGCCCTTGCTTTTTCAATGATGTGAACTCAAGTCACTAACCCCAATGAAATCACACCAGCCAGCCAGCAATTTGACTCTTAGTAATTACACTAGTGAGGAAAGTGCTCCTGAAGACAAAAAAAATTATGTTCTTCCTTGATCCAAATTCAACAGAATTCTGTCTGAATGCAAACTTTCAAGGTTTGGCCTAAAAATGGGTAAGTATCCTAAAATTGAGGTTTGAGGACACAAGTTCAGTGTATTTCTCATCATCCAATGCAGATTTGCTTATTTCCCACATAATATTCTCGAGCAAAATAGCTCAATTTTTTTTCTTCTGAAAAAAAACCCACATGCTTAAAGCCGTATCCTGGCTAGGACTCTGATTCTCTGTGGATACTACCTCGTATTTCAAAGTTACCTGAAGAAGCCTCAAAACCAAATGCAGCTGAGCAGTTACAAATTGGACTAGATTTAAATTAGCACATGCATGAAAGAAAATCTACATCTTTTTCCCATTTCAGGCATTTCTGACATGCCAAGATAAATGCAAAAGTACCTTAACACTCACAAACTCACTTTAGCTATTACCTTGGCTTTGCACTTTGTACCTGTAAGCATTGAGAGGCAGCCTTTCAGCAGTAAAGAATTACTCTTCTCTCAAAGAAAAATTTTTCCATTCAGGAAATCGGAAACACCGTTGGGCAAATACACAGAAAAGAGCATACAGCCACAAAAAGTCACAGTTTTGACAGCACCACGACCGAGTAATTTTTAAACAGTACCAGATGATTCAGAACACGGTAGTACTTTACACATTTTTAAAATCAATTTCACATGATTTACAGCATGCACTTATTTATTAACCAAAGTGACTGGTTAATATAATACAGACTTCTTCCTTTCTGCATCTGGAGAAAGAGGTGGAGAGAAGCCTCCACTTTAACCCACGGTGTGCACGCACTTCAGATACCAAGGTAACTTCAAGTGTACCTCTGCTTACTAGGGAAACCTTAAGTCCTGTTTTTCTAGTATAGCAAAGTTAACAGTTATAATCTAGTATGGAGGAGCTGTTTCACTTGCCCTTTTTTAGTCAGCTGTTCAGTGCAGTGTGATTCATTCCAAGGAATCTGGCTCTTCAGAAGTAATCTTTGCAAGTTTTTAGGGGTAGCTTGGCCCTCTCAGAACTGACATTGTTTATGAACATTTCTCCAAATGACTAACAGCTGCTCATACTAAGCAGAGTGGTGCCTCGTTCACACACGTTCATCAAGGTTTGTAGAAGCCCTGCTCACATTCAGCTTGCTGCTTGTCATTAGTTACCCTCCTGCTTAAGGGTTCCTCATGTAATCTGTTTGCGGAGCAGAAGAACGTCAGACAGCAGCAGAGGGTATGAACAGTCACAGGCAACCGAGTTGGCACATGTTAAGAAGTTACTACCCAGACTCAGCAGAGATGCCCGACTACGTTCAAGCTCCTGGACCAACGCAAATTCGAAGTAAAGAAAACATTTAAACAAGCCCATTCAAGCAATTAACTACAAAACAGACATACTAAGTATTAAAGAGCTACCAATACCACCAAGTCAGTGTAGTCAATTTGACACCAAACAGCCAGAATGAGATAGGCAAGTGGGACAAAGGCTATGAGTTTGTCAGGCTGAGACAACTAATAGGCAAACTGCCACCTTAGCAGCATGGTTTACCTCCATGTAACTCTGCAGGTTTTTTACTTAGAATTTCAAAAACAAATTTTCAAGCATGCTCAGTCGAACTTCAGCAACTTCAACACCAGCTGTAGAAGTAATACATATTCTGTAAACATAAAGGAAAAAAAAAAAGACTTTGTCTGGCTTTGCAGCCACTGTTGTACTTAAACTCTTTTAAAAACTCTGAAGTCATTCTGTACTTTTAGCATTTCACTGATGGAAGTGTGTGAACTCTGTGTCCCCAAAATAAACACAGCACTGTCACAAGCGCACCCTCCTCGAGCCTCTCTATAATAATACTTATTCTGTAAACATGACTGCTAGGACAAAAAGATGTGAGATCAGCAGCAGCAAACAACTCAAATGCTATCAACACTGTAGAGCACTACCAAACCAACAAAAAAAAAAAAAGGAGTGTATCAGCTCCAACAATTTTATTGGTTTCTGAGGTGAAGCATTTTAATTTTAGTAACCACTTCCAAGCTGGCTGAAGCTTTTTAGCTGGTTAGAAGACAAGCACTTAATTTTAATTGCAGAAAAAACCCCACCTAACCCTAAACCCCCCAAAACCAAATAAAACCCCCAATAAAAACAGGCACATACAAAAAAAAGCTATCTTCAAAAGAAAGTCTTCACTTTAAAACCAATCTGTGACCAGATATAGAGCTATATAATTCTCATCATATTTAAAATCTAACAAAGGTATAGTGCCTATGTCATATTAGAAATTAGAAACAAATAAAGAATGATTCAATTTAAAAAAAATACTTAAGAGAAGGATACAAAGTGCAGGAGTGCAACTGTTTACACAAAGCTTCAGTCTCAAAACTGGCCCGACAAGAACCGTGGGTTAGAGCTGAGCTCCAGAGCGCAGCACCCGTGGAACAAAGCACCACTCCTGGGAATAACTGCACATTCCTAGTTTTGCTGGAGAGAGCTATTTTTTTACTGCTTCTGGCATTAAAACTAAGCATGCTCCTATTTGCTGGACCGGGATTTGAAAAAGTCCAGCTCTGGGAGTAACTGGGTTTGTACTTGTCCTAGGTCCTCCTTTTAAGAACAGGACTGAGTCTAATATTAAAGGGGTGCATTAGGAATTACTGGGCTCTTTTTTATATCTAGACCCGTCTTTTCAGGTCACCCTCCCTCATTCAGTACAATGAAAAGGTTAATACAACCACAATTAATGTGATTTCCATCCCAACATCCTCACATGTTACTAACCAATTTTTTATTAACAGATTTTAATACCTGGTTTCCCAAAAGTTACAGCATGGTGCTTATTCTTTAACTTTTGATACAGAAGTCTACCTAAAAAGTAAAAATTGGATAAAGAGAAAGAGAAAGGCTGCAACCTCTCTCCTCAAAGCAATAGTGTTTTAGCTTGATACACTGAAGCAGCAAAACTTGTCTTTACCTGCAAAAATAAAGGTCCAGAATACAAGAGTTAAGCAAAGATAGCAGAGGACCTAACACAAAGGGGCACTGAAATATTACAATTAAAATTCCCAGTAAAGTGGCAGCCAACTGAAATCCAAGATCACAAGAAAAGCTTTCTTGTTAATTAGAAGCAATGTGAAATCTCTTTCCAACCAGAAATGCAGAGAGTAATCTAAAACAGCTCCAGCCTACAAAAGACTGCATCCTTTGACAAAACTTCAGCCTTTTGGATGACTGCTTGCAAACTCAACATGCTCCAAAGATGGTTTTTACTATGGTACAAATAAAGAATCCCTAATTAAATTAAAAAAAAGTATATATATATACTTACAGCCTGTAAGTTTAGCCCAGAGTGGAACACTGCAACAAGATCCTCTTCTTTAAGTGTCTCTTTAAAGTGCGCCAAAACCATTAGTTAAAAGGATAATCTAAATAAAGCCATTGTTAATAAAATAAAACTACATCATACCATGGCTGGAACAGCTAAGGAACTGGTCAGGGAGGAAGGATTATTTCCTGGCACAGTAACATAGCAACAGACTTGAGTTCTCTCTCTCTTTTTATTATTATATTAAGCCATCACAATGTTTCAAAAAAATAAAACTGAGGTTTGTAGCTCATCTGTTTAACAGATGATCAATTGTATTGAGCAGCAGGGCTTTGTTTCTAGGCACGCTGTACAAAAAAAGTAAAAGCATACTTAGCAAGGAAAAGAAACTAAAGTCCAAATTCTGATTTTATTCATCTACCAGGTCACCTCACCAAACCTGATACCTGAGTCTCATTATGCAGGTGCAAGTTGGGATTCAACTGCATTGAAGCCAACTGAATTAACCAGCGTAAGCAAGATCGCTATCAGCCTACCTAAGCAAGACTGTACTAGAGAAGATCTGGGCTGGACGTGTAATTTAATTCACCACTCTGATTTTTGGATAAGCCCCAGACATTCAGAATAATTACAGTGCCGTCAGAGACAATGCTCAATGTCAGTTATAGTATTTAAGTTGCGTACTGTTTGTCTGAAGAGATGAAGCACTCAAATGCCAGATACCTTCCAGCTTCTGAAGCCACCAGCTTCAACTGTGTTCCACAACTCTTCAGGAATGACACTCTTAATAGGAGCTTGTTGCAAGTATTTTGGCTTATACACGAGTACTTGAACATGGTAAGTCCTCTCTGACCCACTGTATTTCATTAGGTAGAAACTTCTTCCTAACAGATGAGACTCTATAATTGATAAAACAAAGCTTTAACAGCTACACTACTATTAAAGCTCCAGACCATATTGTACTATCTGTTGAGCTTCACCTTGAAATGCACTGGCAGAGTTAAGGAACTTTGAAATAAGAATCCACTCATGATTGAAACTTCACAGAAAACCCAGAGGCACAGCGGAAAATAAAAGAAATATACAGCATGAATCCAAGGCAGCAAACTCATGTGAAACAATAGTGAAGTGGAATTTTCTATAGTCAAAATGTTTCGGGCTGTTAACCACCAATACTCACTGCTCATTAACCAGTTTTAGGACTTCAGCAGTTTAAACAAAAATAGCAGCCATTGAAGTACTGATATCTTTGATCATGAAAAACATTATTATGATTAGCATCTCATGCCTACTTGCTCTAGTCCCCCAAGATATAAAATAAAACTGTAAGCATTTTCAAAGTTATAATGCCAAAAGTCTTCTCGCTATTAATCACACCCATTGTACTTGAGGTTGTACTTTTAATTTCACTAGCATTAACCTGGTATGAAAACTGGTCCAAGCAAAGAAAAGTTGATCTTCTCACAACACCACATTATTACTTTGGTGCAAGCAACAGCGAGAGGAGGCAGCAGCTGCTGTCCTCAAACCAGAGGGCTAAGGAAAAGGAACAAGCCACAGATACACTCACAGACAAAGCTACAGAAAGCAATGCAAGAATTTTCAGCCTACCACATCAGAAGGGTATACAGTCAGTCTAATGATGAAACTTAAGACACAGCTCCCTGAATCTCTTAGAAAACACCTGTTATTAAATTTGTTTCTCTTGGGTTAGCGAGGAAAGTCAGCTCATGGACAAACTCCGGTCAGCAGGTCTGGAGCAAAGAAGGGTGCGAGGCTGCACAACTTGGATCTGGGAAAGGAAGGCTATGTGTGGGCACAGACCAGGGAGATGAGAAGGAGAAGGCATTGTTCTCAGCAGGCAGTAAATATTATTTCAGCTCAGAGCCTCTGCAAACAACCTTCAGTAGAAATCCAACACTAGGGCATGTCAAAGTACAACTTGGTACAGCTTAGCAGCCACCTCTCTAACATAATCTGCAGTTTTATAAAAGCTGGGGGTAGTTGCTGTAGAGAGATGCTGTCCAATGAACACCTTAAGGCATTCTCTCTCCACTTTAAAAAAATAAAAAGTTTAGAGAATACCATTATGGACAGTAACAGCAAGACAATACTAATAGTTTATATTGTTCTACACTTGTACTTCTTGCAACTAATCTCAATCAAAATCTTTAGAGGTAAATGAAAAGTCTGTTTTGAGGGAATTCTAGAAGTAGTAACTGAATTTTCTCTTCAAATTTTTCAGATAGAGAAGTTCAGGTTCAAGTAGAAAAGTTTGTTCTCTTAGAAAAACTGTGTAGAAGTAAACTCACCGTGTCCAAGAACCGTGAGATTGTAACCGCACTTCCACTTGGATTTACGATACATAATCAAAAGCCACACTCGCAGAGGGAAAATGACCTGTTGATGATGGTGGCTGTCAACAATGGGTTCAGATCAGTTAGCTGCTAGTGCAGACAGGACAACATTTTTCAACACTGCGAGAGAAAGTGAGAGCGAGACCATATGGTTAAGCCCCATCCACATTAGCACCAAACGGCTAGCGTCACCAATTGAAAACTGTCAGCTGGGAGAGGCAGAGGTGGGAAGTCTACCTGTTGCTCACAGCCACTGTAAAGAATGGTTTTGTAGAGGTTTATCAATGTTGGCTCAGAGTCTACTGGAATAAATGCATTTTGAGAAACGCACGAATAGTATGTCTTTGAACACAGCATATACTCTTGTGCCCAATAAATATTCCCAGGGCAGAGTAACTCAAAAACTCAGTTGTTCAAAATTATTCATGGAATCCAGTTACCAGTCAGCTGGTTTCAGCATGCTCCACATTTACTGAAACTTAAAAACATGTTCTGGAATTACACAGGATAAGTCCAAGTTTTACATTTACAGAAGACTGACAGTTGCAGGTAAGCATTAGACAAGTATTGTCAGCAGACACCTTGTCCATATGCTATTCAAGACCATGCAAATTAAAGGGATGAAAGAGCTGGCTTTAACTTCAAACTACCTTGAGTAAGGTGAGCTGGACCAGATGATCTCCAGAGTTCCCTTCCAAAATAAATTAATAATTCATTGTCAAACCTGGCCACTAGTGCAGAGGCATAAGCTTCGCATGCAAAGACGGAAGCACTGCATCACAGAACTATTATTTATCACCTAATTCTCACAACCTGCAGGAACGCCTGCACTTAGTTGTTACCACTTTCATAGAGCTCATTCTGTGGTTAAACAATTTTAAGGCAGCATAAAATACCACTGCTTGCAAACGCAGTGGTCCTGCCTGCTGCCCTGCATTTAGACGACGTAAGGTTTTTGCACAACCATGGTGTCCACAAATTCACCCCCTGATCTGTTCCTTAATTTGATTTACTAGATTCCACGCATGCACCTGAACACAGGAGAGGAACAGAGCTGGGACCATCTTTCATGTAGTAGACTCTGTGTTCATTTCCAGAGTAAAAGCAAAGTTATGGTTTTTTGAAATGCATGGGCTAATTAATAGTGAGATGACAGGAAATAAGGTTTGTTCCTCAGCAGCACTTAAAAGCTGTGTTTAATCTTGAAAAACAAGGGAACATAACCACTCCTATTTTTAACTTTGGAGCTAATTTTTGTTTTCTTTATACTCACTCTTCTATTCAAGTTATTTTGTTCCTTTAGGTAACAAAAGCTACATTCATCAGCAAAAGACAGCTTAGTACAGCAATAATCTTATTAGCATGCATATTGAATTAATACTAAGCTTATATGAAGGGTGTTTGAAAATTAAGCTTGAAAACAAGCATAGCAAGAGCAATAAGCTAAAAATTTCAAGTTCTGTCTCAGTTACAAAAGCAGACTTGCAACAACCCTTTATTCTGTCTTCATCGGGTTTCGTCAGTTTCTGTACGTTTCTCCATAGGACAAGTTTTCTATTACAGTTTTTGCTATGCTTGGGGGTCTAAGACTTGGGACAACTCACGACAGAAAAGGAAGACAAGCACCATTAGCCTACTCAGTTCTGCAGCAAGGTGTAGCACCAATTCCTCTTATGAGGAACACCACCAAGATAAAAGTTACCAAGATTCTTTTGAGAGACAAAAATGAGGCACAGTTTACCTGCTAACATTAACGCAAGTTACTTCCGTAATCAGTTTCCATAATAAAACTTGGGGTATACTAACATCTTCAGGTCCAGTTGCAAAAACCAACAGTTCTTCCACATTGGTCATTTGATCGCATGCTGGAAAAACATCTTCTAGCACTGCTTACCAAAGTCAAACTGCAGAAATTGAACAGGCCACAGCAGTCTCCAGCACCTCTGCTAAGTTGCAACGAGAAGACAGGAGGAAGACACAAAATACAGCTTCTGAAAACTGTGGGGTAGTATCTGAAGATCGTCAAAGCTTAAGTGATGCTTCCAAAGACTAATCACCATCCTCAAGATGGAGTAAAATCTGAACTACAGACTATGGCTGAGGACTGGACAACTGCAGTTAGATTTAAAAATCACACTCAATCCTTTGGCATAAGAGTTAGGCCTAACAAAAAGTACCAAGTGCTGTGGTTAAGCCTGCAATAAAGACTAACTAGGAATTCCCACATACCTCAATTACAATTAATGACTATTAATGGGGAGTGCAGAACTCCTTAGGATTTTAAGTCTCTCTGTATCAAAAGACACCTCTCTTCCTCACTTAGATGCATGTCTTCTAAGACCTGAGCAACTTTACTCCAACAACACTATCAGGAGGTAAAGTTGCAAAGCAGAAACGAAAAGAGACTGTCATTTAATAAAAAGAGGCTCAGCAGGAGTAGAAGAGGCGGAGGGGGAAAAGCCAGGCTCCACTGAGTGCCATGCTCTCCACACAATGGAAGGGAATCCTGCTCCACTCTGAGGGCTATGCGCCACCTGGCCAGAAGCCATGGTTATGCACAGCTACTTGGCCCTGAGGGTTGAAAATAAAAGATGAACAGCCAAAATACGAGGCCAGCAGACACAGCTGTCAGGCAGGGATCAGCAGACCTGACGACTGTAGCATTATGAACGCTCCAACCCACGTTGGTTGTCTGTTTTGCACTATGCCGTATTCCTTCCCTCAGTTATTTCCTTCCTCTCTTTGTCTACCTACCGTAACTCCTACTTGTGCTATGTTTCTCTCCCCTACCGCTTCCCATTTTTGTCTCTTCAGAGTCCAAGGTCTCATGGGCATGCTTCTATTCATACGTGATACGAGCACTGCAGAATGAAAGTTCACATCTTTTGGTATGTTTAGCTGATTGTAACAGTCCTTTCCCATCTCAGGCTTTTATAAAATTCAAGTTTCTTGAAAGACAGTTGATGGACTCTCTTTATAACAGTACTCTTAGTCACAGCATACCAGTCAGTATTAAAGACAGGCGTTCACAACTAATGCAGTGTGCTGATTTAGCTTCTATAAATGGAGAGTTTGGCCACTGCAGAGACGTCTGATCTACAGCTCTCACTCACATAAACAGTCCCTAGCCACACAAATAAAGACTGTCAAGAGCCTTCTCCAAATTCCTGCAGGGAAAAGAAATTAAAACGATAGCAGATTGGATGGAACAGCTCTAAGAAAAATCAATAATGGTAGCTGTAAAATCTAAAATTAAAGTAAGTCTGGTTTTGATGCTTTCAGTACACACAGTACATTAAATTTGGCATAAGCCCAATGGAACATGAAGTACTTGTGGACAATGTCTGCCAAGAGCTAGAAATATAGCACTTAGTCTTTAAAGAACAAACAGAGAGCCTCAGACCATTTCTACTTTATGCATCTGAAAAAAAAATTAAATCAAGGTGATCTTTCCGAGGGAACATTTGTATTAAATCTAATTGGTGTGCTTTGTGCAATACTGAAATGAACATATGCCGATTGGCAGAGAATCAGTATTTGTCATTTTATAATCCGTTCCACTTGTGACAAAGGTTACAAACAGATGTTATACCTCTCCATATTCCAAATCACTGTGCTTTCCTCCTTAGCAGCAGGCTTGCATCTCAGCTAAGCTCTGTACCTGGTCCTTGGTCACGCTGACACTTCTAAACATCCGACACAGTGGAAGTAGAAGAGAGAAATGGGAAGCATGAACCCAGGGAACTAATGCTGCACTATCAGTTTTTTCACCCACCTTCACATTCGTTGGCATTTCATTAGTTTATGTGCCTCAGAGCAGAGCAAGATCTGATTAGTAACTGAATACTAATTTGCATTTCTGTAGCAGCCTCCAAACATTAGCAAATTAAGCATCAACACACCTGTGAATTCCTTACCTTTATTAAAATAAGGACAAAAAAAAAAGGGAGACAAGTCCAACACCCATCTGGGGCTTTGGAGACACCATCCATCATCCCAGCGTACAGGTTCCTCTCCCTATCACCTCCCATACACTGAACTCCTAGTTGGACAGGGAAGTGGAGTGCAATTCTGACGTTGTTAGGTTTTCTGTTATACATGGGAGGGTTAAAACATGTTTCCCTACATTTCTCAGGGATTCAGAAGTGAACACGCCCCTCCTGTCTTTAAGGCCTGTATGAGGTGCTGGCACAGAAGGATTGCAGCCCCAACCCTGCCTTGGGAAACTGGGAGAGCAAGAGAAAACAGGAACTTCTTTACTTTGAGGGTGGCAGAGCACTGGAACAAGCTGCCCAGAGAGGTGGTTGAGTCTCCATCTCTGGAGACATTCAAAACCCGCCTGGACGTGTTCCTGTGTAACCTGCTCTAGGTGGCCCTGCTCTGGCAGGGGGGTTGGACTAGATGATCTCCAGAGGTCCCTTCCAACCCTATGATTCTATGATTCTATGATGTTACACTTGACATCTGCCCAGAGCAAGGCAAGAAACTTCTCATGCTATTTCACTCCACACGTAAGCCAAGCGCTACCTAGATCTTTAAAACCGCTATTTCTTGATGACCGAAGCTTTGAAATATATACCAAAACGGCCAGACAAATCTGACTGTTAATTGTCCTCATTAATACATAAATAGCAGCGGCATGCCTGCAATACTTGCTATTGTGGACTCTAAGAGATTGAAAGACACCAGACACCAGCTACACATCCTTACTGACCCGGTAAATAAGCTCTTCACATCTCCTTGAAACTGGTTCTTCTTGGCTTTAAGGTAAAAGTTAACTCTTCCCCCACCTTTTGGATCAGGCTCCTATCTCTGCTCCTGTTTAGACACTGCCACCTTAAATGAGCTCCTCCCCAAAGTTATAGTAAGTGACAGATTGCAGGAAAAATGCTTGTAACACTTTCCTTCTAGAGGTAGGGGGTTCCCTTGCTAACTATGCATATCTGCGAACAGTGAAGTATAAGTAGTTATTTCAATGAGGAAAAAAATTAAATAGTGTATCTATATTGGCATAGAAATTCAAAAGCAGTTGCTGTATCTAAGTCTTACAAGCGGCTTACAAGCCCCCACATTTTACTGCAGCACCCTGGCCTTTCTCAGGCAGCAGGGAGAGGTTGAAGAACCTACTCTACGTTGACATCTGCTGCTCTGAAAGCCTAAGACAAAGCTAATACACTGGCCACAGTACTGACTGTAAAAATACATACACGTGCAAGAAAAAAAATGGATAAAAATAAAAGCTACTCGTGCATTTTCTGTTTGCATGATCAAGTTGAGTTCCTCAACTTCAGCAGGTGGCTGACCGCCTCAACAGAATAATGCATCACTTCTTTTAAAAAACAGAAGACAAAAACAACCCAGCTGCTACCCTCACCATGGTACACTCCAGCCCTCTGCAACAACCTTGAGGAGTTTACAGAAACCTTAACCAACAGGCAACAGTTTGTGCTGCACCAAAAGGGAAAGCTCTACTGGAATGGTATTTCACACGCACCACATACAGCACCAAATGAATGCTAAAACAACTGATGTGGGCTATCAGCAGCATAGGAATTACCTTATTAAAAAAAAAAATCAAACAGCAAAGATCCAGTACGATGGATCCACCTACCACAGGATACAAGAGAAGACGACTTCGCTGTGAAAGTCACCTAAGTACACAGGGGTGATCAACTGTCTTCAGGTTAACATGCATTACAATACAATTTGTCTTAAACTTGGTCTGCTAATCCCAGGGTATGAAGTGCACAGTTATATATATATATATATATATATGATTTATTTATACATATGTAAAAACATGTAATGCTTTAACTCTAAGAGGTGCAGGGACAGCAGATTGGAGCAGGAAGCAGCCCTTATCGAAAGTGTCAGCGCTACCATCACAAATTTGCCTAAACATTATCACACGATAAAAAGAACAAATGAAACTCTAATAGCCTACTGTCAGGCCTTCTGGTTCTCTGAACTACTTATCTGAAAAAAATGTTTAGCTCTTTTCCCTGTTAAAAAGCCATTTTTACTGATTGCCCCCCTAAGTTTCAGGGAGTTTTGCGCTGGATGTCTCCTTGCTCTTTGCTGAAGGTACATTTAAATAAATATCCGTCTAACACACATAAATAGCAGGTGTTGAAGTGAGCTGTTACCACAATGACTTATTCTACAGTTCAACTACTATCTTCTCCCCTCTAACTATTTAACATCAACTCTGGTGATTAGAAGTTGAAAATATTTTAACATTATAATGCCAGTCCAGTGTGAGAACAAGCTGGAAACATTTTCTGGGTAAAAGCAAAGATGGCCTTTGCACGTGGCTTTAATTCATTCTTTTACAGCAGAAAAAGAGTAAGTCACTTGAACATACCAAATCATTAACAAACGTAGAGCAAGCAATGTTGCTCCTCCCCTCCAGCCCAAGTTTACGAGCTTCATATGTGTCGGCCATCCAAGTCTAGATTGTGTCCTACAGCTAAGAGCGGGCCACCCGTCACCCAAGCACTGAGGACAGGTTGTACTAGAGCATACCTAGTTTACGGAAAAACATCCCCTAGGAAGCTGTGCATGGACTCACGCCACTTGTGGGCATCATACACCCTTTTGCAGTGTTCTGAAAGTGGCATTCCTAAATCTGAACTGCCACCAAAGTTTGATCATGAAGATGGAAACAGCAATATTGACTGAACAGTCCATAACTCTGGTTTCCCATACATGAATAGTCAAAAACTCTGGTTGTTGACTCTCCCAGGGTTTCTATCTGGTAGAAACTCTCCCAGTTTCTATCAGAAGATTTTTTACATTCTTAGTAGCATGTTATATTTTCTTTCCTAAATTCAAAACAGCACGCTTGCCCAGAAGAAAGGAACCAGATCCAAGAGGAAGCAGATATCCTACCTGCGACACTAGCTAAAGGTTGAGGCCCCTGCACTCTCTTTCACTGTAGAGCAGAAGTTCAAAGTCATCTTCCGCTGGCCTTGAAATACAGCAGTGATCTAAATACAGCAACTCAAATACCTACATGCATTTACTTTCTTCCATGTTGAGCATTCCTCCGAGTATTTAAAGTCGCTCAGGGAAAAAGCAAACCAAAGCCAAACAACGAAAAAATATATTAGTGGGAAATGGCGGAACTGACATATTTTTAGAATTAGCAGTTTATCCCAAGAGGTGCATTAAAGCAGGAAAATAAGCAACAAGTTCTTTAAAAGGAAGCAAATTACTTTATAGTAAGCCTCCATGTGTGATGCGTTTTGGATTTTTTCCCCTAACCTCATTCATACCAGTAGTTCAGCTACATGATATGACAAAAGAACCATTACTTATTTTCCCAGCTGAACCTTGTGTTAAACCAGGATTAAGGCAATATTTATTCTTGTAAAAATATTGTACTGAACTACAACTGCTTCAGATAAGTGGAAAGGATATCAAGGTAACATCAGACAGAAATCTCATATACATTTTAACACTTAAGAGAAGAGGAGCCTCGGCATTTCTTAGCAGGAATTCTTCAGGGACCACTTTTATCTTTTAACACGAAGAATTTGTCTTAGGACAAAGAAAATACAGATGAAATAGTCAAGTTTGTATGATTTTAAAATCAAGTCTTTACTATTTAATGCTGCACGACCATTAAAAGCAGAAGGAATTGAGGGCAGGGAAAGCGGGCACTTTGGGGCAGATCTGTAACTGTCAGAGAGGCAGGATCTTAATACAAGGAATGGAACTACAAACACAGGAAACTCTATGCCTAATTTTGCTACTAGTTTAACATTGTCTTACAGCATCCCAATGGACTTGATGGTTAAGGGGGCCATGTGTGCAGGCTACAGCGGCACACTGGTTCCCGTACTTAAAGACCACAGTTCCACCTAGGTGCTTCATGTGCTGCCCCAGCTGATCACTTCTGGAGCAAAAAAGACCAGCTGGATGGAAACATTTCAAGCTGGATCTAACCCAGACATGCCAGTTTGGCTGCCCTGACGCAAGGAACAACTAAGACATTTGTGTTATTGACAAAAGTCAAGGGGTTACCATCTAGAGGACAAACTGGCAAAACGGAGGGAGAAACTAACTCAACAGCCGCTACTTTCCAGTTGCTTCTTTGTTCAGACCAACTGTCAGACAATTAAGCAGGAGCACTGACGAAGCAAGCAGGACAGGGTGAGATGCTCAAATCAGATCACTAAGTTTGCTCTCACCACACCTACAGAAACTTGCCGGCCTTGAGCTCCACTGATGCCAATGGCAAGTCTTAAGAGTCGTCTTAACAGACAACAAATCAGTCCCTTCAAATCTGATCTCTATCCCCGATCTTGCCCATGACGTATGGAAAACAGGTATCTCAGCTTAGGAAAGAGTATTTTTAAGTGTTTGTAATGAAGCCCAAAGGGTTCACTATAGTTGCAGAAACATTGCACACTTGAAATACAAGTGGCTAAGTACATCCAGCATCCAGGCAGATCAATCAATTGGCAATGGAAGCAAAAAAAACCTTGATGGTCATCTACTTAAAGACAATTTCGGCTAGGCAGTGTTTTATTGTTTT
>VYZM01024084.1:183997-270442 GCA_013398915.1 Dromas ardeola | reverse complement strand
CAGGCGGGCTTATATGTGTGTGCACGTGTATGTGGGTGTGCGTATGTACAGGTATGCGTGTGGGTATGTGTATATACATGTGTATCTATATATGTATGTGTAGGTTGATGGTTGGACTCGATGATCTTAAAGGTCCCTTCCAGCCTCGGCAATTCTGTGATTCCAATGTCCTATGTATATGAATATGTGTATGTATATGCGCATGCACACAAGTATATATGTGCGTATGCACATGTATGTATATATGTGCATATGCACATGCGTGTGTATATATGTGCACATGCACGTATGGGGGTTGGACTAGATGGTCTCCATAGGTTCCTTCCAACCCTACCATTCTGTGATGCACGTGTATATATGTGTGTAAATGTCTGTATATATGTGTATATATATGTATATACACACATATATGCATGTCTGTATATATCTGTATATATGTATGTATATCTGTGTGTGTATATATGTGTATACATCTATGTCTATGCACATGCATATATTGTGTAGATCTATAGATGTATGCACATGCATACACTTATACATAAATATGCATTTGTGTATAGATAACACATGTATGCATATGAATATGTATATGCATATGCACATGTATATATGCATACGTGCATGTATATGTCTGAATATATATGTGTACATATCTGTATATGTACACATATATGCATATATCCGTATATATGTATGTATATCTATGTATATATGTGTGTATATGTATGTATATGTGATTATGTCTATGCATGTGCATATATATTTGTGTATATATACAAATGTACGCAAACGAACACATATATATAAATATGCATTTCCGTATATATAACACGTATATGAATATGAAGGAGTATATGCACATATATATGTATATATGTGTGTATATATCTGTGTATATATGTATATATATCTGTGTATACACACATGTATATGCATATATGCATTTATATATATGTATGTATATATGCATGTGTATATGTATGTATATATGACTATGTGCACGTGCATATATTCTTGTGTATACAGATGTGTGCACGTGCACACACTTGTACACAAATATGCATTTGTGTATATATAACACACGTATGCATATGTATATGCATATACACGTGTATATCTGTATATATGTGTGTATGCCTGTACATATCTGTGTGTGTATATATATATATGTGTGTCTGTGTGTGTATAGTCTGGGGTTGAGAGGCTGCGAGTGCTCCCCCTTCCTCCAGGGAAAGTTGGTTTTCCCAACATCTGTGCGCATTTATAGATCTCAGTCCATAAATGGACCATTAATGGATCCATATGGTCCCTGAATGGCCCATAAATGGAGCTGCGGTGTTCGTGGTGCAGCGCTGGGGCAGAATATTGGAGATAGATGGCGGGGCGGCCATCCCCCACCAGCAGCCGCAGCCACAGACGCGTTTAAAGCTTGGGAGCCTCGCATCACTCAGAGAGTTTGGAGGAGGAATGGTTCAGCTCACGGATCCCTTACAGATACAACAAAATCCAGAGGGACCTGGACAGGCTGGAGAGGTGGGCCCATGCAAACCTCATGAAGTTCAACAAGGCCAAGTGCAGGGTCCTGCTGCTGGGTCAGGGCAATCCCAGCCATAAATCCAGGCTGGGCAGAGAATGGATTGAGAGCAGCCCCGAGGAGAAAGACTTGGGGCTGTTGGTGGATGAGAAGCTCAACAGGAGCCAGAGAAGCTGTGGCTGTCCCATCCCTGGAGGTGTTCAAGGCCAGGCTGGACGGGGCTTTGAGCAACCTGGTCTGGTGGGAGGTGTCCCTGCCCATGGCAGGGGGGTTGGAACTGGATGGTCTTTAAGGTCCCTTCCAACCCAAACCTCATTTTGCCTCATTTCTTTGCCAGAGTGAAATAAATAATCCTGGATATCATCAACCATGGCGTGCTGCCCCGATCCTCTCCAGGTGTCTTGCCATGTGCATGGGCACGCTCAAATAAATATATAAAAACGTATTTCAAGCAAGACGGGGAGATAGGTCTATATCACAGGCTGCTCCAGCAGTATTGCTGCTGCTGTCTGTCATAGCGATTCTCCAAGAGCATTTGTTTAGACAAAATATATTCCTGGAACACTTGAAATACTATTTCAGCTGGAAGACCCTTCTAGCCGTGGAAACAAAGACTACATTAATTGATCTTCAAACTTATTTTTGATTTCTTGTACATAGCGAGAAAGAAATAAACAGATTTTTAAGGCAAACGGGGAATTCTACCACTGCATCACTCGGAAGAAGACACGGTCCTGCCCCAGCATGACGCAGAAAATCAACAGAGGTGCTTTCCTTGCCATCATACTGGGAGCTGCTGGAGAATTAGCAAGGGTTAGAAATAATTAGTGGTGCCGGGCTGTGTAAGCACAGCTCCACTACTCGTTAACCTGAGTTTCGTTGGTCCTGGGATTTTTAAAGAGAGATTAAGAGATATAACTCGCGGCTCGCAGATGATAAGAACGAAAGGGTCAGGGTGATCACCTCTTCTGACCTCCGGTGTGTAACCAGGGGCATCCCAAAAATAGCTTTTGCCTCAAAGGTGCATTTCTTTCAAAGAAGTGTGGACACCTGAGATAAAAATAGTCCCGATGGTAAATCCGCCCCTGCTTTTGGTGACTGCCGCAAACAAAGCCCAATGTTAAAACTGAGGTCTCCGATGAGCATTTATTGTTTTGCCTTGGGATTTTCAACAATTTTGTTCTCCGCGCTCGGCAGCCCCGTTATCGCTGCTTTATTTCCAACACAGGTATTTATAGCCCTCTGATCAAGGCATCCTTTAATCTCCTCTTGGCTGAGCTACTGATACCAGCATCCCCTAATCCTTTGCTACAGGGCACATTGTTCCCTGGACCTTCAGCAGGAACAAACCCCACATCTCCCCGTAGCTGCTGGAGGTGTCGCTTACAACATAAACCATTCTATGATTCTATTAGGACAAGGGGTAATGGCTTCAAATTGGAAGAGGGTAGATTTAGATTAGATATGAGGAAGAAATTCTTTCCTGTGAGGGTGGTGAGACCCTGGCCCAGGTTGCCCAGAGAAGCTGTGGCTGCCCCATCCCTGGAGGTGTTCAAGGCCAGGCTGGATGGGGCTTGGAGCAACCTGGTCTGGTGGGAGGTGTCCCTGCCCATGGCAGGGGGCTGGAACTAGATGTTGTCTAAGGTCCCTTCCAACACAAACCATTCTGTGATTCTATGATTCCCATGGGACCCAACGACAGGCAAGTCAGGAGCATGCGTGTGGGCACATGGGAGATGGGTGGAAGGTGACGGTAGTGCGGGGGCGTGGGTGGAGAAGCTCGTGGCATGAGCCCTGGCAACAAAAGCCTGCCAGGTCCCACCTGGGAAGGAGTCACATCTCTCCTCCCAGGGACCAGATGCTTCCTTCGCCGGGACGGAGGGCAAAATTTGGGGGAAATGGGATGGGGAAGAGGCTGAAGGATAGGTGGAATGCAGCCGCAATCACGGATAAGCATCACGCCGGGATGAGCCTGGTGCTGCCTGACCCCTGCGAGCTGCTTCACGTGCCCTGAGCTTTGCGTGTAATGAATCACTTGCCACACATGTGATGTAACATGAAGGTGTTAATAGATCTCATTACTATCCAATTTACTAGGGGAAACTGAGGTGTGGTGAGGCGAATATTACGCCTGGGGCGTACTGGGACTAGATTGCAGGAGACCTCACGCTGCTGTCCCGTGCTCACTTTACTAAGCCATATAGGAATTGGGTGCAGCTGGCAGAAGCACTCATGGAGGATGCTGAGGAAAGCCTGGGGGAAGAGGATGAGCTCGGCATTCACGGTACAGAGCCTTGCTCCTAGCATTCGTGTCCTGACACAGCAAATAGTCCCTCTTGCCGTCATGAGTGGGATCCCGTCCGGCTCCCTGGAGCTGCTCCGGGCTGCTCTTCCCCGCTACGCTTTTCTGTAGTAGATGATGCATTTGTCGCTTGGACCCTTGGGAGGCTCTTGCCTGATTTCACACAGCTGTGCCACGCTCTTGCAGAAGCTGAAGCACCCATGAGGGATTTCCAGTAACCCAGCATCCCACCATCCCCACCGCAGGATGAGCCCCAGGTGCCAGAGGTGCCAGACATGAGCCTGGTCCTGTCCCGGGAGAGCATCCCCAGCAGGACCAGGGCGCGCATCCCATCGCTGACCCTCTAAATTAGAATCTTCATGATGACTACCCTTCAATGGACTTCTGTTTCATGAATTGGCCTGATCCTTTCTTAAATCCATGCGAGCGTTTATCCTTCGCACAGCCCCCTGGCCCAGCGCCGCTTGCCGTGCTCTTTCCCATCTCCATCCTGCCTCAGGGCTCATTTCTTTCTCAAACACAGTTCAGAGGAAGCTTAAGAGACAAATCAGCTTTACAAAGCATTCCTCTTGTAGGAGGAACAATTTTCAGAAAGCTTTTCTTTCCCCACTTTAAAAAAAAAAAAAAGAGGAAACAGCTGAGTTTGGTGGCTCCTTTTGGTATTTTCTTATATTTAACACATGTCCCTTGCTATGGAAGAAGAGCAACCACCACTCAAGGCTTACCCTCCTCTGCGACATGCCCAGAGGTCTGGAGAAGCTGGTGCTAAAAACTGGGTTTCATAACTCAGCTCCCTGCCCACAGCAAGCCTGGGGGCTGGTTTTCCCTCAGATCCCGCCACGTCCCCTTGCCCCATAAGCTTGTACCACTCCACAGTGAGACAGCAGGGAGCTGAAACATAAAAGACTCAGTCTTTTGGGGCAGCCAGGCTGGCCTGAGGTGACCCAGAATGATGGATAATTGGTTGGAGAAGGTAGGGTAGGTAGGTAGGTAGAGCATCGCCTCTGCTGATCCATCTCTTTTCGGGCCATTTTTTCCCTCCCGGCAGTGAAACTTGGAGCTGCCGCCTAGCAAAGGGGAGCTCTGAAATCATCTTTGATATTTTAACAACTATTTTCTGTTTTCTGACAGCCACATACTGTTCCAGCGTTCGTGTCGAGCAGGCTTTCTGAGTCAGATGCAAAATAAAGCGACACATGGTCCCCTCTAATGTTCCGATCCGAGCACGTATGGTGCTGTGATCTCACTGCTGCGACGAAGAAACCATGAAGGTTCTTGGCCAGGTTTCTGTGCTGCTCTACACTGCGTACGGCCCCAATGGCAATAGCTCATTCACACCGCACTGCTCCTCTCTATATTATTAAATGAAATGACCCCGAGCCAGAGCGGCTTGGCTGGGCTCACGGCCATGCCACTAAACACCCTGCGTCCCCAAAAACACATGGATGGTCCAAAATTCCCCCTCTGGTCATACACGGATCAAAGAATCATAAAATCACAGAATGGTTTAAGTTGGAAGGGACCTTAAAGATCACCCAGTTCCACCCCCCCCTGCCATGGGCAGGGACACCTCCCACCAGACCAGGTTGCTCCAAGCCCCATCCAGCCTGGCCTTGAACACCTCCAGGGATGGGGCAGCCACAGCTTCTCTGGGCAACCTGGGCCAGGGGCTCACCACCCTCACAGGAAAGAATTTCTTCCTCATGTCTGATCTAAATCTCCACTCTTTCAGTTTAAAACTGTTCCCCCGCGTCCTATCGCTCCACTCCCTGATCAAGAGTCCCTCCCCATCTTTCCTGTAGCCCCTTTAGGGACTGGAAGGGGCTCTAAGTTCTCCCCGGAGCCTTCTCTTCTCCAGGCTGAACGCCCCCAACTCTCTCAGCCTGTCCTCACAGCAGAGGTGCTCCAGCCCTCTGAGCATCTTCATGGCCTCCTCTGGACCCGCTCCAACAGGTCCGTGTCCTTCTGCTGTTGGTGGCCCCAGAGCTGGAGGCAGCCCTGCAGGGGGGTCTCCCCAGAGCGGAGCTGAGGGGCAGAATCCCCTCCCTCGCCCTGCTGGCCACGCTGCTGGGGATGCAGCCCAGGACAGGGTTGGCTTTCTGGGCTGTGAGCACACATTGCCGGCATCCACCAACACTCCCAAGTCCTTCTCCTCAGGGCTGCTCTCCATCCATTCTCTGTCCAGACTGTATTTGTGCTTGGGATTGCCCCAACCCAGGTGCAGGACCTTGCACAGATCATCTTCTAGCCCTGGGCTTCCAAGTTCAACCCGCCTGGATACTTCACCAAGTCCTCCCCAAAACCTTGGTGATGCCCCTTGTCCCTGGTGGAGAACTGCCAAAGTTGTGTCCTCATGCCTCTCTAAACTAGCTGCCTCCCCAGGCTGCAAAGCAGAGGTTAGCATCGCCTTCCTCACCCAGCCCGTGCGATTCGGAGGGATTCAAACCTATACCCAAACGAGCTTCATCGGGGACCTAAGCTGCTGGGACCGAGCATGATGACATGATGGGCGGCTGCCGGTGCCACGATGTGCTGCTGTGCGTGCCTGCGTGGGTAATCACCGTGGCTCAGTGCCACAAGCTCTGATTAAGTCATTAGTCAGACTTCAGTCGTGTGAAAATATTTGAGATTACAAGTCAACGCTGAATTCCTTCTTGGAAGGGTTATGCAAATTACTATTTAACGCTGGCTGACAGGTGGTCGGAGTGTGTCAAACACCAGACATGATGCTGTAACCCGGAGCACAGCCATTGCCCTGATCATCAGATTTTGGATTCTTCAAAAGGAGCGTGCTAATTCCTCCGGCTTGTTACAAGCTCAGCCTTTGGTCCACTAAGGACTCAACATTAAGTCACCTTAGAAAGAATGAACTGCCCTGAGCCTGGCATCCGGTCCCTCCTTTTCCATGCCCAGCGGTGGGGATGTGCCCTGGCACCTGCGCTGCGCTTCGGCAGGGTAAAGGGGTGGCTGTGCAATCATTCGCAATCAATCAGGCTGATCGTGCGCGCCGATTAAATTATCTTCTTCCACCCATTCTTAGAAATGTAATTTGCTTTAAGTTAATAAGCAAACATCTACCCTCTCAAGGCGTATTTGCAGAGGTGTAAAATCAAGGGGCCCTTCATAACGGTGGAGAGGAGGGAGGGATGGAGCTGTTGCACCGGCACCGTGTTTAACCAGGATGCTGCTGGCGGCTGCATCGCAGTCAGCCACCACGTATCAATCCCGCTGATGCCCACTAATTAGCAATGAGGGACAAAACCCACAGTCCTTTCAGAATACCTCCCTTCGAAGAAGAGCTTAAGCAGCACATGAAGCCTCCCGCTGTCCCTCCGCTGAGGAGGGGACGGCACCCCATGGGCTCTGGTGTGTATTTATTTCATTGCTTTTCCTTGCAGGTGGGTCTAGAGGGAAAGTTTGCTCAGCGTTTGCAGTGATTTCCCCCCCAACTGAAACCCCACTAGGTGCAGTCGGTCTTTCACCAGCAGCACCCCAGGAGCATCCCGCGGGTGGCTCAGATAGGAGAAGATGCTCAGCTGCTGCTCAGCCTCACAGTGGTCCTCCCATGGACCATGTAAACACACATCTCAGCTTTTCCATACACCCACACCCATAAGTAAAGTCTTTTTTTTGTTTGTTTTTCCTTCTTTTTCTTTTGTTCTTCTCTAAAGCAGGATCTTTGAAGCTGTTGGCTGGAAGGACATCAGCCCCGTGCATTTTTTACCCAGAGAGGAGGACGTGGCAGCATCTCCCCCTCACCCAACCCATGACACAACCAGCAAAATGGAGGAGGCAGGTGTCACTTTAGCAAGGCATATTTAAATGTGTAATTAGGCGAAATGAAAACACCACGCGTCGCTTGTTAGAGCTGGTGTATCAGTCTGGAGGGTGAAGTAATAAGAAAATCAGTACATAAACATCAGCTTGTCAGTGCTCCTGGTGCCCATAAGATGGGTTCACTTCACAGGTGACCTCCGCAGTCCCTTTTACACATGAGGAAACTGAGGCAGAGAAAAATGGAGGGGCTTGGCCCAGAACATCATCAGCATTAGGGCCAGCACAGGAGCATGAGCGATGGACATGCTGACGTGGTACCTTACTCATATTTTAAAAGGACTAGCAAGCAGTGGAGACACCCACAGCACCTGCCTCCCATCCAGACGATTCAGCCTCCCCTCGTACCCTCCTGCGAGAGAAGCAGCCACTGTCCCCTTGCCGATTTACCGCTTAGAGACCAGTCCACACCATGTCCAAGTCCATGCCCTCTAACCACAAGTTAGTTGAAGAAGCAAAGCGGCTTTTGAGTTCTCAAATCCCCTGAAAACACACAAAACCACAGATGCCTATATATTTTTGTTTGCATTCAATATAAGCAGCCAAAGCTCTTTTTTTTTTCCTTTTTCTTTCACCCCTCTGCATGTTATGGAAAAAATCCTGTGCTTTCTGTCTGGAACTCATATGCCAGAAGGCCTGTTGCAGCTATGATTTAAGCCACATGAGCTGGCTGCGTGGTAACAGAGTAATACTCTTTCCTCGGCTTTCCCACACAAAAAACATGATTAACATGGTGTCTTCTGGCTGGTTGAAGGCTAGCAGTCCAAGGCAGAAGTTAAAGGGAAGGAGGCCACCATGGGCTCTGTCAAACAAGGTTTGTTTAATCGTTGCTCAAGGGGGATTTGAAGTCAGGACCTTATTAAAAGCCCGCCTGGAGCCGGGCCAGCACAGCCACCTTCAACCCTTCCACCCATTTTGAGGGTGGCAAGATGCCTACAGCAAGGCCCACGGTGGCATGGTTGTGACTGGACCCACCAGATCTCCTCTGGACATCTCCAGTGCTACCCGAACGAAGGCTCAGACACCACCGGTGACATGGGTAATGTCTTTGGGGGAGGAACTGAAAGGCTCTTACTGACTTCAGGACAAGGGACAATGGGCACAAACTAGATAGAACACAGGAAATTCCGTCTGAACACGAGACAAACATCTTTACTTTGAGGGTGCCAGAGCACTGGCAGAGGCTGCCCAGAGAGGCTGTGGAGTCTCCTCTGGAGATCTTCAAAACCCACCTGGACGCGTTCCTGGGCAACCTGCTCTGGGTGACCCTGCTTTGGCAGGGGGGTTGGTCTAGATGATCTCCAGAGGCTCCTTCCAACCCCGACCATTCTGTGATTCTGTGACTGCAGAGGCGTTGGGCAATGATCTTCAGAGGTTGTATGCCAAGCATTTCAAATCTCCCATTTTCTCCATTTAATTGAAAGGTCTTGTGGGACAGGGCTCTTGATCTTTCTTCTTTAGATCAGGCAGTACCCGTTGTGTTTGTCCCTTCCCTGGGGTCTGCGTCTGGATCCTACCACTGATTTGGGGTTTCTTTTTTTTGCTTTTAGGGACATTGCTGGATTTTGAAGTAAAGACTTGGCTGTTCATAGCCATGTTTCATTCCTGGACTGATACAACCAATACCAAATCCCTTTGCTTTCAGCTAAAAGATCAAAATGTTTCCTGCCATTGCACTTTAATTTGCATTTACCATCACTGGACTTCATCTGACGTGATCTTGCCCTTTCACCTGGGAAAAAAAAAAACCCTCCTGAAGCCCCTCGGTTTTACTTGGGCTTGCCTGAAGTAAATCACTGTGATACTGGTGAGGAAAAAGCCTTGCTCTGAATGTTATCCAGACAACGAAGAACACCGCATCCCAGGCTGGTGTCTGCAGGCTTGGGGAATGGCAGCTTGCTGCAACCCAGAATGAATCAGAGCTGTGAAAGCACAGGCTCACTAACAGGAGCCAGCATCCCACCTTCCTAGCAAACGCTCAGCCCTGCCTGCCCACCAGCCTGGGCTCTGGTGGCTCCATCGGGTCCTGCATGATCCTGAGGAAGATGTGATGTTATTCCACCTGCTGCTGGTGGTCTTTGCTAGGACCCCATCACCAAATAGCCTCTAATGGCTTGGTGATAAACGGCCCCTAAAGCACGTTGGCTGTGTCTGTGACAATAAAATAACCCATGCCAGAGCCCCAGCATCATTTTGGACCAGGACAATGAGCCCAGGCGTGGTTAGGAAATTGCGTGAGCCGAGGACCACTCGGAGGAGGCAGTTTGGATGGGGCCACCTTGTCTGGTGCTACAGGAGACTTCGACAGCAGTAGTACATTGCCAGCTGGCCTCAGGACCAGGAAACCACGTGGGATACACTTATTTTACTGATACATCTGTTGTTTTTGAGGCTCAGTGGTCGTCCGAGAGCCACTGGTGTAACCCAAGATCACCCTGCTTCCTCCATGCCGATGCTCCTTGACAGGAGTGACCAAAGTGATGTCCACCAAGCCAAGGTTCACGGCCATGGGAAACAACGCTTTCCCAGCAGGAAAACTAGGAAATGGAGGGAGAAGCATGCTATTTTTTTAGAAACTCATACCTCACTTGTGTGAAAAGGGGAAGAGAAACGAAACCATCTGCTTGTGGAGCGCCTCGTGAGTCACTCAGATACTAAGGTGTGGTATCACAGCCTGCAGAGCTCGGCAGGTCCACCCTTGCTTTGCTGCCTCTGCGGCGGGAGCCAAGCCATTTTTCAGGGCTGGGTGTTGACACTGTTTCTGGGTACAGCTGATCACCCGAGAAAGATGGGCTTGCTCCGGGGCCGCCCAGCAAATCCCGATGGGAGTGAGATGTGCTCTGACGCAGCCTGGCCATGCCAAGACCAGCTGCTGCCCAGGCTCTGGCGCTGGCAGAAACCATCACTTGTCTTGCTTTGGGATGGGGCATCCGATGGTGTTGCCTCGCACCGCCAGACGTACCAAAGGGAAAACAGAAGCAACACAAGCAAAGCATCGGAGAGGCCAAAAGGAGGATTTTTCTGGCTCCATGCTGGTAGAAAAGCCAGGCTTTGACCTCTGCGAGGCCAGGAAATGTAGGTGCGGCGTCCGCGCCTGGATCCGGCGGCAGGAATTTTTCCCTACATAGCAACAGTTGTTATGTAGCAATAATACTCGGCGATTTTCAAGGCACTTGAGAAATCTTAATTAATCTGCACATCAGCCTTGTCAGGTAGGCAGCTAAATATTTTCACCTGTGCTTTGCAGCTTGGGGAAGCGAGACCCAAAAAAAATGAAGCAGCTTGTCCACGGTCACGGCAAGAGCAGCTGCCAAGATGCAGGTAGAGTTCAGGAACTGTGTCAGGACAAGAGGGATGATGGAAAGGAAAACCAAAGGAAAATCAGCACACCCATAGGTAGCACATCAGGAGATTCGAGGGAAGGACCTAGTTTTCAATCCAGTGAAGCAAAGCACCCATCGGAGGGACTTTTCTGCTGCTCGCACTGGCATTTCGCAGCTCGGTTTAATTATCCTAATCACTTCGATGATGACTCCTGACATTCACCTTCATTAGCCACTGGCGGCCACACTCAGCTGCCTCAGCTTCAGAGCTATCAATGTCTGCTTTAAATAACCCATGAGTAAAATCAGCTGGGAGACAGTGTGTCTGGGCTCTCCTCTGGTATACCCTGCATGGAGGTGGCTGGGAATGCAAGACTGAAGCCAAAACTGCAGCTCAACCCTGGCTGAGCATGGGCATGACCTTTTTCTGGATGTCTTGGAGTGGGGAGAGCTTTTCCCTTGGGCACTGAGGGTAATGACTGGGTGGAAGTGGGGAGAGGAGGAGGATGAGAATGTGCAGGGAGGGCCAGGTGAAGTCAAGAAGTTCAGTCCATGGCACCATCTTCCCAGTTGGCTTGGGAATGGTGTCATTGTTACACCTCCTGTGGCATAAACACATAGCTGATGCCAAAGGGTATTTTTGCCTCAGCACCTATTTTCCTCAAACAAACAGAAATTCAGGTCACGCTGGGGGTAGTCACATTCTAAAAGCAGGGGGTGTGACAGCTGGAAGGGCAAAGCAACAGGCAGGAGGTGTGGTGGCCTGCCACAGCCACCTCTCAAAGCATAGGGCTGCATGGCCAGGGAGCAAAGCTGGACCCTGTCCCGCAACCACGAGAGCGACTGAAGCCACTGTCGTGGTCACGCCACCCTTCCTGGCAGCATGCTTTACTCACCTTAAACCAGGGTGAAATGTTGAAAAATCATAAAATCCCAGGCAGATCACAAAGGCGATTAGGTGCTGCAATGCAGCTGCTTCGTTTTTCCTTCCTCATGGTATGATGTGCTGTTTAAAGCTTGCTATTCCCATTTTCCTGGGTACACTGCTTGGGGAACACAGAAACAAAACTTCCAGGGACGCCATGTGTTGAAGCAGAAGAATTTGAGGTCTGCAAAATAAAAGCAGAGAGGTGAAGTGTTCAAGGCCAGGCTGGATGGGGCTTTGAGCAGCCTGGTCTAGTGGGAGGTGTCCCTGCCCATGGCAGGGGGGGTTGGAACCAGATGTTCTCTAAGGACCCTTCCAACCCAAACCATTCTATGATTTTATGATTCTATGCTGCTTCTTTGTAGTTAAAGATGCTGCAGCAATGCTAAGTGCCATTTGTCACTCTTATCTGAGGGATCACAATTATAATCCCCGAAAAGCTGAAGAGGATGGTGATTCCAGCCTGCTAGCAAGCAATTTCCCCCAACGCTGACCACGGTCCAAAAGCCTTTCTCTGCAATGTTTCTTTTTGAAGGTATTATTTTGCAAACTAATGCCCACAATAAATCCACTCGTGCAGATTTTATTAGCAGGGGCCAGTCTCTCATTAACTGCTGTGGCATGCAACCTTTCTTTAAAACATAGGAAGGCACCTGTTAACAATTAAGAATAAATAAAAAGCATAAGGCTTTACATTGTAAAAGTGGCATCATTTTAGCAGGAGTGGAGCTGGTCGATGTATCGGGCATGAATAACGCTCTTGGTGCCTGAGGCTCTCCTCAATGCCTGGTGGGATGCTGCGTTTGTGAACGATGCTCTGGGTACGGGCAGAGCTGCCAGGGGGGTAGATGGACACTTAACTCTCATTGTAGCTTTTCTACTTTGCCGTGTGATGACTTATGGTTTAAAAAAACCAAACTGAGCAAGAAGTGAGACGGTTTCACTATGAAGGATGGGGTTTAAGTATTCCTGCATTTCATTCAACCTTTACAACTGGCGTTTTCTTGGCTGTGAAAGTGCATGGAAAAAAGGTAACGTTAAGACAGTGTTCTTCGGGAAAGAGATGGCCCATGGCAAGTCCTGAGTGCTTATCTCTACCTTGAAAATCCTTGCTTTGCATCAAGTTAAATTTCTCAGTGCTGGCTCTGACGTGCTGTATCTGCTGTATATTTTGGCTGGCTTCTCTGTTGTGCGCCTTGGTTTTTGCTGTGGCACGCAACACACGGTCTCTTAGGAATGCGACGGACTTTTGCGCTTGTAGCGAGAAGGATGTCACTGCAAAACCCTCCCGTGTAGCCACGGGGGTGTTTCCAAAGGCTCCTCTCGGGGAGCACGTTGCCCGGGTACATCATGTACCCAAACCTTTCGGTGCTGCCAGTAAAAACCAGCAGTCGTACTGGTTTCCAGGCTGCGGCAGAGGAGGTGGCGGAGCAGCAGGCATGGCACGTGCAGGCACCGCTTGCAACCGGGCGACGGTGAGGACAGAGCAGAAAGGAGAAAACTAGATTTCGTTTTGACCGCTGGCCAGTGGGGCCGTTTGTGCCAGGACAGGGAGGAGAGGAGGCAGCATCCTCCCAGCTTGGCCCTGGCCGGGAAGGATCAGGGAGGTGACCGCCAGCATCGGGCTCATCCCTCCCCACACGCTGCTGCCAAATCCAGCACCCTTCTCCCAGTCCCTCTTCAGGAAAGGGATAAAAAGTGGGGGGGGGACGGGACAAAAAAACTGATGGAGGCTTATAAAATCCTAGTTTCTGTATGTGTTCCCGAATATGTATACAGATTTTGATACAACAGACACACTATTTTTAGTTTCCTTTGGGGTATGTTTGGGAGCAAGCCCTTAACTGTTGCTGTGCTGCTATAGAAACTGTATCCATGTACACTGACATGTTTACAATTGTTTTAAATGCCATAAACTTTCAAGGGCAAAGTCGAGCAGCTTATTTCCATTAAAGTCACTGCCCTGGTGTGGCTTTCTTTTACTATTACATTTATTAATTTAGGACCCTTCTCAGCTTCATCCGGCCCCACGGAGCTTTCGTTCCAAGAAAGGCTTGCCAAGCTCTGGCTGCCACGGTGCTTGGCAAGCCTGGAGCAGAGCAGTTGCAAATCTGGCTTGGGGAAGAGAAAAATGTTTTTGCTCGCTCTCCCTGACCTCAGCTATAAGAGGGGTGTTTAGCAGATAGGAGGGCGCCGGTGCAAAGCTCGCTCTGCAAGCGGTGCCGCCTGCCCACTGCCTCCCCGCGCTCCATCCTGGAGCCGGGCAGCCACTGCAAAGGGTTGTTCCGCCTTTGTGGCCAGCTCCTATCTATCTGGGACAGCAGAGCAGTGGCCTGACTTTAAAAAAAAAAAATAAAAAATTAAAAAAAAGCACAACAAACCCTTTTAGTTTAGGCTCCAGGAAGAGAAAAAGCTTTTTTTAATTTATTTTTTAAGATTCCCTAAGGTTAGACTTCCCCTTGCCTTTTTGCTTTGAAGTCACAATCTTTCTCCTACAACAAAGATTAGAAAAGGGGAGAGAAAAAGGTGGGTTTTTTTCCAACATCCCAGGTGGGCAGCAGATGTGAGAGAGAGGAATACCACATCCTTTCCCAAACATGAGATGAGATGCCGGATGAGGAGCGTGGTTTTCACCCCATCCTCGAAGTGATGGCCGTCATCTGCAAGGTGGGTCGAGGGTGCAAGTTAACCTTCCCCTGGAGCACCAGTCCCAAAACGACCATGCCAGGACAAGGGAGCTCCATCTGTGGCCAGGCAGGGATGAGCAGCAAGGGACACCTCGGGTGGCTCAGCACCCATCAGAGCACCCAAGCACACATCCCCTCCCTCCTGAGCCCCATTGCTTTGCTGCGTTGAGCTGAATACTCCGGCAACAAGAGACACACACAGGTTCAACCGCACCAAACTGGTTTTCCCTGTCCAGGAGCATCCGTGGCAAAGCCCGGAGCAGGATTTGGCCTCCAGGGTCTGTTGTCTGCATTAAGCGCTGCCTGTTTTCAGAGGCGTGAGCTTTGAAATTGGTCCTGTAAAACTCTGTAAGTGCTTTGCTAAGCTTAAGCTGGGTTTCCCTGAGTTACCTGAGATCAGTGGAAATCAGGTGTACGTCGAAATAAAGGAAACGAATGGGGCTTTGCTCTGAGTTTGCTCCTAACACGATTTAATGCCTCCAATGTCAGCACCACCTACTTTGCCTCTTTCTTGTGCAAATACGCCTGTGCTTACCTGGTTATTATTTGTCATTTCATCCCTGCCACGGTCAAGTATTTATGTTTGCAAAGTCATGCAATACAGAACAAAACCAACAACCAAATAAGTAGTATCTGCAGTAACACCCAAACATGTAAATAGAGGCCGATGTCGATGGTTAGATGTGGGTTACCGTTTGCCTGAGCCAGCAGTTTCACCCTCCACAACTTCAGAGGACAAGAAAGTGGCCATCCAACCCAATGTCTACCTTGGTGGAGGATCCTGTGCTCCGTTGTGCCGTGCAGAAAGCCCCAGGTGAACTAGCCGACCCCCATATGAGGCTGATGGGGCAGAGGCAGTGACAGTCATGGTGCTCTGGCCCCTGTGAGTTAGAAACTACAGCAGCTAAAACTCAGATTTTGGCCCAATGGCCGGTTTCTGAGTGGCTGGGCAATGGCAGGTTATCTCTTATTGATGTGCTCACCGCAAAGCAATTAAAAGTTGGCAGACAAAAAAAAACCCCAGAGCTTGTTGTCTAAAGAAGGTATTTGCCTGCAGCTGGAGCTCATACCCCCCCAAAAGTCCAGGCTTCGGAGGCTTTGTAAAACCTTTTAGACCATGGGATGTGCCACCAAACTCATCTCTGGAGCTGCTTAGAGGGGGAAAAAAAGGCATGAAGAAGAGGATGCTCCTGAAGGGCCCATCCCCAGGTATCGCGCTGCGGGACCCCCTTACACAACAAACCAGACAACGATCCCCAGTGCCACCAGCAGGACAAACCCTGCCCCTGCCTCCTTTTTTCTAGCCCACTTCCATGTCCCAGTGACAGGTCCTACGTGATGCTGCACTGCTGCCGCGTGAGCAGGGCTCAGTAGTATTGCAGGTGAACCAGTCTCGACCTGGGGAGTTTTGACTTTATTTATTTTACTGCCAGTTAACACAAACTTCTCATCACCCTTTTGGATACATGTTTGGGTGCTCAAATCACCCAGTTGGGTGATCACGCATACATTAATTTGTTGTTCATCCACAAATTAATTGGGTGCCCATACCTGAGCTAATCAGGCGCTCATGCATGAGTCATTTGGGTACTCATGCATGAACAGAAAGCGTACTCATGCGTAAATTAATCAGGCACTCATGGGTGCATTAATTGGTTGCCCAGGCATGGATTGTCTGGGTTCTCGTGCAGGCACTGACTGGGTGCTCATGCATGAATAGGGTGGGTGCTCATGCATACACTAATTGGGTGCTCATGCATGAATTTATTGGGTGCTCCTGTGTGAACTAATTAGTGCCCATAGGTGAATGCAATAATCCCTGCAGCTCATGCCCAACTCGTTCCTCTCCTTGAAGCTCATCCTTAAAAGCTGTTCGAACACAAATCCATTACCAACTTTACTTTCAACATTGTCATAATCTTAATACACATCAATTACAAGCTCCACTCTTCCTCCCTGTGGACCAGACAGAGGGACTAATAGTGAAGCAACCTCTGTATACGCTCACTAAAATTTCATTCCAGAGCCTGGGGGTTATCAGCATCGCAGTTGATATCACATCACCTTTATCTGTTACAAGCTCCATGTCTTGCACCATGATTGTCAGGGTCAACATTATCAAAGTCCAAATATACGTACATTTCATGACTTCAGCCCTTGTCCCTGAGGACCAGGCTGGAGGAGTTAATGCTGTAAAAACCTGAATGCAATACCTATTGCAAACTTCACACCTTGCTGCTGCAAAACGCTTAGCCAGGAAGGCCACGGCGGTCTGAACATATATCCATCGCGAACCCCACCCCTTGCACTTATTACAAACATCAGGCCTTGTCCCTGCAAGACAAACCCGAGGTCATTACAGCAGTTTGAATATATGCTCATTACAAATGCAACAGTTTTCCCCTCTGTGACCCCAGAGTTCTGCTCTCCCAAGCCACCAACTTCATTTCTCTTCCTCCAGGTTCCCAGCTCAGTGCTACGAGCTGCTTGTTGCCCACCAAGGTCCTCCCTTTTGCACGGAGCACTTGCTAAAGCCTCTTTACGCTCATGTGTAAGATGTTCAGGTGCTCATGTGTAAATTAATTGAGCACTCAGGCATAAATTATTTTGGATGTGCTCATGCATAAGTGAATTTCATGCTCTTGCATGGATGCAGGAGACCTGTCCATTTACACACAGCATGAGCAGAGGTTGCACAGCAGCCAGCCTGGCACAACCGACCACATCAGCAATGGATCTGCCTTTCATTTTGGGGCCTTTGGCTTTTTCTCCCCCCTCCTCATGGTGCTGCGTTTGCAAGCACAGCCCTGGCACTCCACAACTTGCACTTTAGGTCATGCTGTTGGTGTTTCACCGGCTGCTTTTGAGCCCCAGAGTTCCTGTAACCCTCATTGGCAGGTGAGGGAGGCACTAGAGGGGACTGAGGTATCAGATCTTGGGTGATATTTTCCATGGGCACATGGCATTAGTGAAAAACACTACACATAGCTAGTCAAAGACAGAGATTTGGCAATCCCAGGGCCAGCTCAGGATTCCTTTAGTCACTCTAGTCAGCATTTTGCTTGGCAGATGTCAGTGCAGACCCTCGCTGAGTCATGACGTGGCCCCTTGTTGGAAGCACAAGGGTATAGAAGCAATGCCAAGAAGCTGGAAGAGGATGGGAGCTGGATCTGTCCATGTTGGTCTGCACTGCTCATGTACTGCTTCCTTCTGGAGCCTGTCCTCCACCCTGGACCACAGCCAACACGCCATCTGAGGGGCTTGACATCTGAGCCTCTGTCAGTGTGGCCTGATGACACCAACCTTTGGTGGTTCCTCAGCCGCCGGCTGTCCAAGAGTGTTGGGGTTGGGACGTGGTGCTGAAGTCACCAGTGGGCTTCAAAGGTGAGGAATTGTCTTTGCTGTCCCAGAGATGTCTCTGGTCCAGATCTGCTTGGTTTAGGGGGACCAGGAGACTTGGACTGTTAACAAAAAGCCGCTGTCCTTCCAGAAGGACAAGCCAGCCAAATTACAACAGGTAGTCATTGGCACCAAGCAAAGTTAGGGCTGCAGGATGGAAACTCCTTGAGGCTTGGTCTGCATCTTCTTGTGAACTGTGCGTGATGCTTGACACGCTGTTCTCAGTGAACAACGCAACACAACAGCTAATTCCCTTAATCCCTTCGGGCCGAGCATGAGCTAAGACCTTCTCCAAAGGGCAGCATTTGGTCAGCATCACAACTGGGCATGCAGCACAGCTTCCAGGTTTGTATGTCTGGTGACAGCACCATCAGGAGGCACTCAGCCCACCTTATTGCAGATACAAACACAGGGGTCCTGTTTCTGAAAAACAGAATTATTTCGAAGCCGGGATCACCAAGCACAGCAGGGAAGTGAAATTATCACCACGGAGAAGTAGCCTTCAGCGCAAAACATCCCAAAATAATTTCTTCTATGGCTCTGAAAATGGTTTAGAGAAGTCGTAAACACATCACATACATAAACACATCTCATGGCAGGGTTACTCCATGTGGATACCCAGGGATTAATTCCTCCATATGTGAATTGCTCAACAAGTTGCACGTCCTCATCTCAGCAACATGTACAAAACCTGCAGGCAGAGCATTTGGGTGTGCTCCTGCCTGATGCCACTGCCACCTGGTTTCCAAACTCACCCATTCAACAAAATGAGGTCTTTGGGCAGTTTCTGAAAGCCTCCCCCATGAACCTGCTGAGGATAGCCATCGACAAGCCTTGAGGACCATCTGGTGCGCCATGGCAGGATACAGGCCATCCCTTGCCCCCATCCACTGTGCCCTGTGCAGAGGAGACTCTTGCTGCCTGGCAATGGGCACTTGGGGACAGATCACCATCAGGGATGGGTGAGCCAAAAATAAAGTGATTTTTTCACTGTATTTAAAGAAAGCAGCTCTAATGGGGAGAGAAGGAGTTATGGTAAGAGAGGCAAGTCTGAGGGCAGGCAGGGATCTGCTTCCCATTGCAAAAGGCAGTGGGAGGGGGTTGCTTTGCCTGAAGACAGGATTAGCTGGCACTTCAAGAGGAGGTGGCTGAGGGAAGTAGTCGGTATGAAAATTCACATGCTTCAAGCATGTACCGAAGTTCAGGGGCGATTTTCATACACCTCTGAAATATTTCCTGTTTGACAAAGCCGTAGCGAGTCCCAACAATAACCTGAGGAAGAGGCCGGTGCCACCTCGTGTGGCATCCCTTCAAATAGCTTGGGAAGGGTCTTGGGGAAGGACTCGGAGGTGGCCAGAACAGGTATTTCTTGCTGCACTTCTTCTCAAAACAAGGGGACCTCTTCATACAAGTTGATGCACACAAACATTCAGAGACCACGCAGGCCCGGTAATATTGCATGAAGAAAAAAGCATGATATGTGTAAAGCGCATGTAAGGGCTTGCAAAGCAGTGGTGGTGGCTATTTACTTGGAGACCACCGAAAGCTGGAAAGTAATAGGGCTGTGAATGTCAAAATAAATCGCCAGGTGGGAAGAGGAAAACTTAAATACTCTGAGGCAAAATCCACCACTGAGGGGGGGGATTGAAGAGCCCTGTAATAAAAGATGGGACTTGAAAAATTGTCTGCGGCCCCAGGCAGATGCTCCCCGCGCAGGCTGGTGGGTCTCGTTGCTGGTCCAACACCAAACTTAAATCGCAAGACGTTGTGCTTATCTCAGCTGCAATAGCAGGAAAGATGCTCCAAATGACTTTCACAAGGATCACAGAATCATGGAATTGTTTGGTTGGAAGAGACCTTTAAGATCATCAAGGGTAACCATTAATCTAACGCTGCCAAGCTACCACTAAACCATGTCCCTCAGCACCACATCCACCCATCTTTTAAATACCTCCAGGGAGCGCGACTCAACCACTTCCCTGGACAGCCAGTTCCAATGCTTGATAACCCTTTTGGTGAAGAAATTTTTCCTAATATCCAATCTAAACCTCCCCTGGTGCAACTTGAGGCCAGTTCCTCTTGTTCTATGGCCTGTTACTTGGGAGAAGAGACCAACCCCCACCTGGCTACACCCCCCTTTCAGGTCGCTGTAGAGAGTGGTAAGGTCTCCCCTCAGCCTCCTTTTCTCCAGGCTAAACAACCCCAGCTCCCTCAGCTGCTCCTCATAAGACTCGTTCTCCAGACCCCTCACCAGCTTCACTGCCCTTCTCTGGACCTGCTCCAGCCCCTCAATGTCTTTCTTGTAGTGAGGGGCCCAAAACTGAACACAGCACTCGAGGTGGGGCCTCACTAGTGCCCAGTACAGGGGGATGATCACTGCCCTCCTCCTGCTGGCCACACTTTTTCCAATACAAGCCAGGACGCTGTTGGCCTTCTTGGCCACTGGTGGCTCATATTCAGCTGGCTGTTGACCAATATCAAAAAGTTATCACTCACAGCCTCCTCAACGCTATCCATCCTTCCACCATGGAGGGGGCGTGATCGATTTTCATCCTTTCCCTTAGGGAGGGAGGGCATCAAGATGCATTTTGCACTTGTCATTACTAGACCTCAAATAGATCTGTCCTGGCATGGGGTGTCCACATGTTCAAAGGCAACTCTTCCATTCCTCCTGCCTTTGCTGAAGACTCTGAAACCACTTCAAAGGAGCATTTCCGGAGGACAGGCCGCCATTCCTCACTGATTTCGGAGAGCTCCTGAGCTTGTGTCCCCCCTTGACAAGGTGCACAACCGCTGAACCACCCAGCAGGACAGGCTTCAAAATATTTTTGCGAGAGCTCTGGCAATAAAAAGTGCATGTCAGGACAGCAGATAAAACACTTAAAAGGCAATCGGAGTTGAGTTGAGATTGAGTTTATTGGATAAAACCTCCCTGACTGCAGAAAAACTCTCGGGATGCTCAGAGCCTCTTCTTCCTCCTCTTCCTCTGGTGCTGCAGGAAAACAACCCACAACCCCCTTCTCAGCCTTGGTTTAACTTTTTTGATGCAAAAAAAAAAGCCCCATCTTTTTCTTTCGCTTTAGACACTTGTGTATAACTTGAAGCAAAGTGATTTCACTCTTTTTCCAAGTCATTTAGCCCCTGAAAACTAACTCTTCCCTCCTTTTCAGTTGGGACTGAAGTAATTTTTAAAAGCAAAGATCACTTCAGAAGCAAAGGTATTTTAAAAGAATTTTAAAATGCTTTAATTGTTTAAAAACATTTTAATTTTAATCATATGTCTTTTTCAAAATTGCTTTATTATGGAAAGTATCAATACAAGCCATGTAGCATGAAAAAGAACGCAAAATGACACACTTTGATCATTTGGGGATTTCTCACAGGAACTATTAGCTGGCTGTGGCCGTCTTCTGCACGCAATTCAATTTCTTGAATACCGAGTTTTGCCCTGACTTTATTTTCCTCAAACTTTCCTTTCAGCTTGGCGGCCGCCGTGCCTGTGGGGCACGAATGTCAGGGGGAGGCGTAGGAGTTTTTGGGGAGCCCTGTGCTCGGTGGGGGGGTTGTCCTTCTCCTTCAGCCCACCGAGCCCTGATGCCTTCTTTCCCCCCTCCGAGCACCAGCGTGTACGTGCACTCATGTGTATGCGGTAAGGCACCTTGGTGCTTTCTTGGGGTGAGCAGAAAGATTTATTTGCAGAAAGGGTTTCAGAAATTTCGGATTAAATCCTATGACCTGGCCCCTGAGTCCTTTTGGCTGGGAGCAGAGGGGTCTCAGCACTTTGTAAGACCGGTTATTTCCAGCCCCTATGTAAAGCTGCCTGTTGAAGGAGCCCCACCTATATGAAAATACACCTTTGCCATAGGGTCACCTTTGCATCCCCTCATATACAGCCCCAAAAAGAGGCTTTTTGTTGCTCTGATGCGGGTGAGACTCCCCTTTCCCCCAGACTAAAGAGGGAACATCGGGAAATAAAGCAAGATTTCCATGGGTTTAATACAGATATAGCCACTAAAATTCTGCAATGCAGGTTTCCTTGTGCTTTTCTTGTCCTGAGGGGCAAAACCAACGCAGTTAATGCTGAAGGGAGTTGACAAGAGGCACATGCCTGGTGCCCCAGGAAACCACCGTTGCTGCCTGGCTGCTCCCACTGGACCATGGCAATCCCGTAAAGGCCGGGTAATACAATAACGTCATTCCCTCAGGCCCCAGTTCAGGAATGTACTTAAGCGCTTGTTAAACCTTAGGTGTATACTTAAATCCCCGAGGTTTTATTCCCTTAAGCCCCGTACACTTTCTCCATGTGCTGAGCTGGGATGCTCATGCGTAGGGTGGGAAAATGTTGCTTCAACCAGCTTATACCTCCGATACGGGATCAATACCTGAACGGAGCATCTCTCCCAGAGGACACTGGCGTAGCTTTTCTACATGAAAGACAGCAAAGCAGGCTCGGCTCAACCCTCCCACTAACATGATCCATCACGTAAGATCAGACCACAAACAACTGCCCAGGCAGACACTACATTATTTATTAGTGCAGGCTACCGATATTAAGCGCAAGGCCAAGAAGGAGGGGGAGTATACAGCAAAGAAGACAAAAATATAATATTTCTTAACCTCCTGGATAAAAGGACATGAGAAAGAGGGAGCAAACAGGGCATCTGGAGAATTTATGCCTACAGGAAAGACATCAGACATATGTTTTTTATAAGTGCTTTCCTACTTCTTACTGAAGGAAGGAGACACCTCAGTATATTGCATGACACAGCATTTCTCCACTTGGAGATGCTGGAACTCCTCGAGAGACAAGCAGGTCCCCAAGCACTGCTGGACCAGTGCCCGAATTCACCAAGCACTGAGCCGCAAGCCGCTAGCGAGCAGCAAAGGCTTTTCTGCTGAGCTTTCAGATGCAATGGCAGTATGGGAGGTGAAAACCCTACCACTGCTGTTCAAAAGCAAAGAGAAAGCCAATGGTGAAGCTTCTTTCTGGAAGCCTGACTCCTGCTGTGGTCACAGGAGCATCTTGGGATTGAGAGCAGCCCTGAGGAGAAGGACTTGGGGGTATTGGTGGATGAGACATGCAACACAACCTGGCAATGTGCGCTGGCAGACCAGAAAGCCAACCCCACCCTGGGCTGCATCCCCGGCAGCGTGGCCAGCAGGGTGAGGGAGGGGATTTTGCCCCTCTGCTCCGCTCTGGGGAGACCCCCCTGCAGGGCTGCCTCCAGCTCTGGGGCCACCAACAGCAGGAGGACACGGACCTGTTGGAGCGGGTCCAGAGGAGGCCACAAAGATGGTCAGAGGGCTGGAGCACCTCTGCTGTGAGGACAGGCTGAGAGAGTTGGGGGTGTTCAGCCTGGAGAAGAGAAGGCTCTGGGCAGACCTTAGAGCCCCTTCCAGTCCCTAAAGGGGCTACAGGAAAGATGGGGAGGGACTCTTGATCAGGGAGTGGAGCAGTAGGCTGAGGGGTAACGGTTTTAAACTGAAAGATTGGAGATTTAGATGAGACATGAGGAAGAAATCGTTTACTGTGAGGGTGGTGAGACCCTGGCCCAGGTTGCCCAGAGAAGCTGTGGCTGCCCCATCCCTGGAGGTGTTCAAGGCCAGGCTGGATGGGGCTTGGAGCAGCCTGGTCTGGTGGGAGTTGTCCCTGCTCACGGCAGGGGGGTTGGGCTAGATGACCTTCAAAGGTCCCTTCCAGCTCAAATTATTCTGTGATTCTATGATTCTTTGATCTTAAACCCCAGCCCACACATGCAGGTGAATCACCCCATGGGGACCCTGGAGACAGCAGCCTGTCCCCAGGGCACTGTAGCAAATCATTGCCCAGCGAGCCCTGCCCATGGCACCACCAGCTCTTAGCTTAGACACCCCAAAACCAGCCCCTGGGCTCCATCAGCTGCGGCAGTTGTGGTCCACAAGAGAGGGACGAGAGGTGCCTGCAACACCAACACGCTGCAAGGTGACAGGGAGTGATGCAATGGTGGAGTGGCATTATTCTTAGACTTAATAATATAATATTAATAATACATAATTATTTTTATAGCTGACTGAAGCATTCAAACAATGGGGAGAAAATTCTCCATCTCAGCAGAGAATTTGCTGATTTTTCTTGAACACAGCAGCTTCTGCTGCCACTGCTGCTCCAGGGCTTGGCTGGTGGTGCTGCAGCCCAGCTGAGGGGGTGCTGGGTGGGAAGCTGGGGGCTGCAATGGGGGCTGCCTCCTCCTAGCAGCTCTGGGTGTATAGCCGGGGTGCAGCACGGCTGCTGTTCATCCCACCGGTGGGCTGGAGAAACAGGTCACCAGGATGGAGGCAAGGATAAAAAAAGAAAATAGGGGTACAGGGAAAAAAGCAGCACTGGGAGGTCTTGGTGTAAGGTTTCAAACAGCTTCGGAGTAGCTGGAAATAACCAGAGGGGCCTGTTTCCAAACAGCTTTGTGCAGCTTTTTTCTTGCATCAATGCAAAACAGATTGGGTTGGGGCAAGGGAAGCTGGAGAAGGTGATGGGTTAGTAGGAAGAGATGGGGAATGGGGATGGTGCGGCCTTGAGTTGGGAGGACTCCAGCTGGGACCACCCTCTCCTCCATCCATCGAAGCAGAGCCTCACCCCAGATCCCTGTTGGGCACCCAGAGCCGGTCATCACCGACCAGCTCTGAAGGAGGACTCACTCCCACCCTTTAACCAAGTGGGGGGTCCCTTTTGGGTGCTGGAGGTCCTCTCCCTTTCCCGGGCATCCTCTCCCCTCACCTGGACTCGCACCAGGGCAGCAGGAGCCGGCGCCGCCGCTGCAGAGATGCCTAGGCACGATCAAAGCGCTGAGACATAGAGTTATCTCTGTGCACGTTAAGGACCAGCCAAGCCTATAGCATTAATGCAGCGAACGCAAATTTTGGGGCTTTAATTAGCCAAGCAAGGATACGCCACTCTATCTTTAAAGCAATCTATGTGTGTTTAAAGGGAAAAAAAGGGCTTTGAAATCAGAGACTCAGAATAAGAGAAAACAGAGCTCAAAACCATTGTGTTGCTTATCGGCATTGTATTGAACCCGAAGTATTTCTGGAAAAAAAAAATCCATCCCTATTGTCCCTCCTTCAAAAAATCAGATCTTGGAGGCATCAGGGCTCGTGTTCATGGGAGGGTCCAGCTTGCCGAAGCATTAGGAGTTGCAGAGCAGGTAGATAGGGATGGAACAACACCCCTCAAAGGAAAAGTTGCCAAGGACCACTAGCTCCATCACCTCCTGAGCCTGAGTGTCTCGTAGCGCCCGCGGTGTGAGCTGTGACCCGAGCAGGCGTGAGGCTGTCCCTCCCATGTCACCTGTGCCACACAAGTGTCTCGGGAAAGGCTTTCATCCTTGTTTTGTTACCTTCTCAGGGCTGGGCTTTTTTTAGTGTAATAGCTCATTTATTCATGTGTTCCTCATACATTTATTAGTGAGTACGGAATCGGTTGTGCCATCCGCCGTAATTAAATGTATCAAATCAAATCTTGGCTGTTATTACAGATGAGGCAGGCAAGCTGCTTTTTTTTTTTTTTTTTTGCTTAGAGCATATAAGAAAATAACTATATTAAGATTTACGCCCAACAAGACGCACGCCTGAAACTGAAAGCTGCACTGCAGAGAGAGGCTCCGGAGATCAAAGGTTTTCTACCTTCCTTGAAGATGTTCTTGAAACAAACAACTATTTTTTTCAAAATCCTGCATTTTATTTAACGCTCAATGGGAGCTGATGTCTTGCCTGTTTATTTTCAGTAGCCAGTGGTTTGTCTGCAACCAAAATAAGTCTTTTCTTAACCCCTTCTTTGCAACATCCCTCAAGGCATAGGAGCCGTACGCGTCCCTGGGCCAGACCCTCATGGTGCCACGGGCTCATCCTGCCCTGAAGTCTTTCATGCAAAGTCCCATGCTGCTTTTTGGGGATGTGCTTTGAGCTTTTACCACTGCAATATCTCATTGCTGTCGCCAAGCCGAATTGCAAGGCTCTGCTGGAGGGACCCTGGCATTCGCACTAACCTTGTACAGTGCCTGCGGTTTGATTTTTAGCACTGAGTCCCATTTTAGGCAGGACCCTTTAAAATCATTACGTGATACCATATAAATCCCCATCTGCCACAACACACAGTGAGTAACATTTCCCAGGAGTGTGCTCCATCATCACAGGACCTTTTTTTAAAGCGCTGATTTAAAGTTGTAAAGAGCATCAGGGATCACTGAAACCACGTCTACCCCCAAACTCCAAAGGTTTTGACTCTTTTATTCTACCTGTCTTAGGGGGGTCCTCACCTCTCACTGTTTTGCAGGGCTTCAAGTCCAGGGAAACTCAGCCTCAGCCTCCATTTTTGGTTGCAAAGAAGAATCAGGAGTTTTGGGTTCCCAGGTGTGTACCTGCTGGCACAGTCCTGGTGTCTCCATTAAGTCGGGGCTCTTCTTGCCTAATTTCAGCAAGCTGCAGCAGAGGGTAGTGCTCTTGAAGATAGTTATTAAGGCTCCACAGGTTTCCAGAGACAGTGGTGGGTGGTTATTAAATTAAAAAATAACCCTACCGATAGCTCCGCTGGGGGAAAGGCTGCAGGTTAGCTCAGCCCATATCAGGCATCAGAGAAGCCACAGGAGAGAGCTGTTGAAAAATAGGCTTTTAGGTACACTGAGCAGCTGGTTACTGAAAAGCATCTCAAGCTCAGATTTACACTTCTACTCCATTTTCTTTCCAAGATCGCTAATAAAAATGATGGAGGATAAACAGAGAAAGGACAAAACACAACTTCACCTTAGTGCACCATGTTCCTCTGACATTTGGCTCCAGGTCCTTCTCTTGTCTCGCTATTTCTTCTCCTTCTCCTTCTCCTTCTCCTTCTCCTTCTCCTTCTCCTTCTCCTTCTCCTTCTCCTTCTCCTTCTCCTTCTCCTTCTCCTTCTCCTTCTTTTTCTTCCTCTTCCTTCTCCTTCTATTATTATTATTATTATTATTATTATTATTATTATTATTATTATTATTATTATTTTCTGTTTGAGATTAAAAACAAACTCCAGCCATGCTGGAGCCATGGCATGGTCTCCAGGTGCCCTCGTGGAGCAGATACGTGATGCAGATGCGATAGGAGAATAAAAACAAGATGGAAAAAGGGACGGTCTTTTTACCCCTTTACCCCATCAGCTATAGCAGGGCAAATCTTGGGGGCTTACCCCCCAGGGTCTGCCCAGCACAGCCACCCCCTGAAACAGGGATTTGGTGCATGCCAATAGGAACCGTTTTACATGAGGAAGCTATAAGAGGAGGAAGCAATAAATGAAAGTTTCCTCCTATGCAAGGGAGTGGGGTGAGTCACGGAGTGCTCATCCAGACAACTAAAAATGAGGAGAAGCTGTATGTGTGGGCCCCACAGCTGTCTAGACTTCATAAATGTTCACAAAAGGAGGATAACAGGCAAAGGTGGTGAAAGGACAGGCTCCTCTCTTTATAAGCATCCCAGTAATTAAACAGAGACATCGTTAAGACACGGTGCTCTGGCACCTCAAAGCTGCACCAGCACCTTGTGCTGCCCTGCCTGGGTGGGAAGCAACACTCCTCCAGCATAATCCACACTGCCTTTCCCTTCAGTCTCCACAGGACACAGCCACAAGATTTCCTTGATGATGTGTTAAAAGCAGAAGAGACCAAATAACACCACTGGTGTGGCCCAGGGTGTTGCGCAGGAGCCAAGGTAGGCACCAAGGCCCCACCAACTTCAGTGCAAGTGCTTGAGTGCCCAGATGTCTGCATGAAGCTCGGCCCTCTTGTTGAAAGCCAGCGATTTCATTCACCACAGCAAAAAGAAGTAAAACTGATCCACGCGAGGGAGGGAAAAGAAATGAATCAGGCTTAAGAGGGTTAAATTCTTCTTTGAACATCATGCGCAAGTCCAACAACATCTTCTGAAAGGCTTGCACAAGAGTCCCATCTGCTACCAGGAGGTGTTGGCGGATGAGACCTGGGAACAGGATGAAACCTGCTGCCTTTGCATCTTTGCCTAAAATCATGGAAAATGTCAAGAGCAGCCCGTTCAATGTGGTGGCAAGACTGCCCAAGGCAGAGGCTGGGGCAAGGGTGCTGTGGCGGCCCTCCAAAAACCTGTCCCAGCCATGGAGGGACAGCTCTTGGTAAGAAGAGGAGGTTAGGTCATATGTCCAGCACATATAAGTGGTTTTGTCAATTGAGAAAATGAGAAAATGATGCTTGTTAATTCCATCAAAACACACTTGCTGCTGTCTTAGCAGTTCCGGTTGACCTCTGCAATGCAGAAATCAAATAATCCAGTTTAAAGCAAAAATCAAGCAAATCTTCTGCTGTTTTGTAACATGACAGACATTTCTGCAATTACTTGGCTTCAAACAGGCCTCTTCATGAGCAGGAGCAGAAAACGTCCAGCCTAAAGAGGCAAGCAGCCTTTACCTTGAGTCATTACTGACCAGTGAGATTCATCGTGCCCTTAGTAAAAATTTGAGGGCAAGCTTGGCGTTTGACTACTTATGTAAAGACTCCTATTGCTGCCTCATATCATGATGCTGTTTAAAAATCAATCATTTTTCTGCGAAAAATCAGTCAGGTCTGCGTGGCAAGGCTGTATATCTACGCTGCCATAAGACTTCCTCTGCATGAAATAGGGAGCCCTTTTGACCCAGGGGACTTTGCTTCCTAGAGAGGAAATGAAGAAGGAACAAAGTTCGCTGGGATCAAAATAAGTCTTTCCACAAGAGCAAATTTGCACAGACAAGACTGTGCGCGAGGAGGGGACACAGGGCCCCATTAGCTCACTGCCGTGATCATAGAATTGTAGAATCACATAATGGTTTGTGTTGGAAGGGACCTTAGACAACATCTAGTTCCAACCCCCCTGCCATGGGCAGGGACACCTCCCACCAGACCAGGTTGCTCCAAGCCCCATCCACCCTGGCCTTGAACACCTCCAGGGATGGGGCAGCCACAGCTTCTCTGGGCAACCTGGGCCAGGGTCTCACCACCCTCAGAATGAAAAATTTCTTCCTAATATCTAATCTAAATCTCCCCTCTTTCGGTTTAAAACTATTACCCCTCGTCACTCCACTCCCTGATCAAGAGTCCCTCCCCTTCTTTCCTGTAGCCCCTTTAGGGACTGGAAGGGGCTCTAAGGTCTCCCTGGAGCCTTCTCTTCTCCAGGCTGAACGACCCCAACTCTCTCAGCCTGTCCTCACAGCAGAGGTGCTCCAGCCTTCTGAGCATCTTTGTGGCCTCTTCTGGACTTGCTCCAACAGGTCCGTGTCTGTCTTGTATTGGAGACTCCAGAACTGGAGGCAGCCCTGCAGGGGGGTCTCCCCAGAGCGGAGCAGAGGGGCAGAATCCCCTCCCTTGCCCTGCTGGCCACGCTGCTGGGGATGCAGCCCAGGATGGGGTTGGCTTTCTGGGCTATGAGCGCACATTGATGGGTCGTGTTGCACTCCTTATCCACCAACACCCCCAAGTCCTTCTCCTCAGGGCTGCTCTCCACCCATTCTCCACCCAACCTGTATCCACGTTTGGTATTGTCCTGACCCAGGTACAGGACCCTGCACTTGGCCTTTTTGAACTTCATGTGACAGCAGATGGGTGTTGGGGTGTGAAAGCCCGGCCAGAACTGCTGCTTGAGAAACGGGAGGGCTTGTTTCCTAAAGTGCTTAGTCATTTCTAATGACTTCTGCATCAGCTGTGGGTTTAGGAGTGACTCATCCACGCGGGGCTGGAGAAACGCTAAGGAGAAGAGCGGGGCAGCTAACAAAGCTCAATTTTCACCAGCTAAATGAATTTGACACCCGAGTAGCAGCCAGCAGTACTTAATAGTTGCATTATGCTTGAAGTGATAAGACACAGTGATGCAGTGGCATGGCAGATGACAGAGGAGGAAGCCAGCAAGTGCTTGTGCTGGTTCTTCACTCTAATGTCTTCACATTGGGCATGAAAGGGAGTCACTATAACCAGCCACGGGATCTGCAGCAGCTGATCCAGAAAGATATTTTCACCATTACTTCAGATTTACTGTGTTTCAAGGTTGTCTCCAAGCAGAAGAAAGCCTTCACAGCACTGCAATTTGGTGCGAATCATTAGCGTAGCCCCAACCACAGTGTAGCTGTGGTGCCTTTGAACGGCAGCAGCTGGTGGGAGTGGAGGGTGCTCTTGTTGTTGGTTGTTTTTCTAAGATACCGTGGGCTATTCTGGGGAAACTGCCTTGGTTCCTGCTGCCTTCAACAAGCTGCAAGGTTTTGCTATGAGCATTAGTTTCTACCACCCCGGTGTTTGGGTTAATGGGGCCACCACTTTGGTCCTCAGGTCAGCATCTCTGCTGGTATCCCTGTATTCATAGCTGGCTGGACGGGTGTCAAAGGGACCATGGGGAGAAAGAGGTTTAGGGAGGGGGAAACCAGGATGTTCTCCTCTCTCCTTCCCACCCTGCGGCCAACTGAGCAGAAAGCATGGGGCTGTGGGAAAGGAAGGGAGCCCGAGGGTGCGTGTTGCATTTGCTCTGCCTTCCTGTGATGGCTGGAAGTGGGCGAGCAGCAAAACGCCTTTGCCTGCCACACTGTGGGGAGAGGAATGCCCACTTGACCCCAAAATGAGGGCAGTTACACAGAATTTTGGGAAGCAGAAGTAACGTGCAACATATCTGGATGCCTGTCTGGCATTGACAAGTGAGTGGGGGCAGTGACTCCTGACCGAGCGGCAGCGGAGTCCTTAGCGAAATGGCAGGGACAGGGAGAACAGCCCCTTTTATCAGCACTGGCTGCTACATTTCCCACTTTCGGAGCAGAGCTGAGCTGCCGCCGTCGCTGGGACTGCAGGAAAACATCTTGGTGCTGCTTGGCACAGAGGGAGGGGAGCGGGTTCATCCCTGGGGAGTCCTGGAAGGAGCTCGGCTCTTCTTGTTGACCTTTTTATTTTGCTTCCTTTAAAGGCTGGGGGGGAGGAGGAAGGGAGGACCAGGACAACTCAGTCTGAAAGAAAAAAAAAAAGAAAGAAGGCAAGTTAAAGATGTGGAGTGCTTGGCAGAGACCCAAAGCACAAGAGCACAGAGACCGTGAGAAAAATGTCAGTTTACTGTCCAACTGGATGGAAATCAGATGTCGCGTCGGGACTTCACAGGACTTGTAAATGAGTAAAAGGACAAGGCAGGAAAGAAGGGAAGATCCAGCCAAGCTGGAGGAGGCAATCCAGCAGGACCTTGATCCCGATATGGTTACTATTCGTGGGACTTATTCCTGCAGGCAGCAGTGAGCCTCGTTTCATGGCATAAATCCTTCACTGACAGCTAAACCAGATCTCCTGAGAAAGGTGGAGTGGAGACTTCAGGGCTCTGATGTTGTAAGTAGTTGAGAAGAAGGAGGGAGGCGTGAGGATGGGGAAGAAAGTCATTGCAAGCCTCGCTGGAAGCTGCCATGGGCAGAGCCTAGCTGGTAAGGACAGCTGCTCCAATGGCACCCAGCAGCATCCCTTGCCGTTCCCAATTCACCCAGAGGCTGCTTGGATGCATGGCCTGGGGATGCTAAGGTGTCTGCTGGGGATGTATGACCCCAAAGCCCAGAGTGGCAAGAGAAGAACAGAGGGGTGGCAGAAGAGGTGGGACGCTGTCTGGGGACGGCTTGCAGCAGGATGGGCACAGAGCCTTCAGAGCTGGAATGACTTTTACCGTTCAATGTGCAATCAGGCCATGGTACACACGCTAAGATTAATAGAAGAAGTTGTCTGTGCCCATGCTTTTATTACGGACGTGCACACATTGTCCTACCCTGGCTATTTCCCTTGGGATACCACTAGATCCAGCATCTGCTGTGGGATCTCCCGTTTGCACCCATTTGGTAAAATGGGAAACCGACGCAAGAAGCAGCAGAAACAGCCAAAGCAGCTTTCGTAAGCCCTGCCTCAACCATGGTGAATAGGGGAACACTTAGAGGCTTCTGCTTGAAACTATTCACAAGTGCTCTTGGCTGAACACTGAACACCCGGATGGGACCTGGCCTCACTCCTTGGTAGCGGCTAGAGTGGTCCACGACGATCCAACGCTGGACTGAGCGAGCAGCCGGAGGGTGGGCGGTCCTTGGAAACACAGCGTTCAGAGCATCCTTTTTCATGCACGGCGCTCTGCCTGCCAGGCAGGGACAAAAGGCCGGTACTTGCCATTTCCCAGCAACTCGCCGTGGGAAGCTCATTCCTGCTTGCCCTGGGCTGGCTGTCAGCACGGGCTGGGAACGCAGCCACTGCACTGGGATCCGCAAGGCCCCTTTCTGTAAGGAAACAAAGCCGCGCTCCTTGCACAGGAGCGCTGCGGGGCTCCCTAATAGCCAGCCATGGACAGGGGCCTGCTATAAATACCAATAAGGATGATTGCTGCCCTGAAATGTTCCAAGTCATGCTCCAGCATGAGATGGGGATCACGCCTCCTGCTTGCTGGCGAGTTTTCCGTGTTGATGGATGCAGCATCGTTTCCTGATACCTCCACCCTGTGCGTGTTGTGGCCATGTGCAACCTCTATCGTCAGCATTTGAGTGCAGAGCAAGGAGCATCTGCACACCGGAGGTCCTCCATCTTTCTGGGGAGCAGCCCTAGCACAAAGTGGACAAATACATTTTGGGACATAGCTTCCAATACAAGCAGTTACGGGAAAATTGACCACAGGCATGGGTTGTCACCCCAACCACCAGCTTCAAGGATCTGCAAGATTAAAGTTTTAACGGCTTTAAAGATTTAACAGCTTCAACAGCATCCTCGGTTGCAGCAAGCTCACAGCCACGACGAACGGACTTGCTCCACGGTGCACATGCTAGCTGGTGGGAAGAAATCCAAGCAAGCTGAATGGTGCTGGGCTTGTTGCACGGTGCCCAGCCTTGCTAGTTAGCAGAGTGCTCCTTGTCCATCCTCCTTCCCTAAAATATACCACAGCATCCAGCTTTCAAAGTCGGATCTCTTGGCAGTAAGCACCCAGCAAGGATGATGCCTAAGGAAGAATGGGGTGGGCTTTGCAGCTTTTCTTCTGGTCATGGACTCCTATAGGGAAATCCCCTACGGGGGGAGCCCCAAGGAGGGGTTATGCTTACAAGGAGGACAATTATCTCAGCCTTTCTTCAGGTCAAGGCTTGCACAAGAACACGCCTCCATCCAGATAGGAGCCTGATTGCTTCCGTTCAAAAGGCAGGGAGGGGAAAGGAAAAAAGCATAAATACTTAGAAAATGCAATTCAGCCTTAATGGGATTTACTTTGTGCCTATGGTCTCCCTGAAGCGATAACAGATAACACCACATGACAGATTGCAATTCATTAAAGGTAAAATAAGCCTCAAGGGAAAAAAATGCACCTTTAAGCAGGGCGGAGGAGCCCATGCAGTTTGCTGCTGGGCCCAGGAGGGGAAGGACATGGAGCAGAGCAAAGCTTTGGGCATGGGGGCTCAGCTAGGTGGCCAGTGAGCAAAGAAAAAGGGCATTTCTCAGGCTATTTCAGCGCCACTGAACTCCATGGCTGGCAAGAGAGGATGTTGTGCGTGGGACAGAGCTGGTGGGCATCTGCAGAGGTCTGGTTGTGACTCTGCTCAGGGCTGCAGGAACCAGAAGCTTCAACGCCATCCCATTACCTTCAGGCCAGGAGACATTTCCTTCACCTCCCTACGCTCCAAGGTTAGGTTTCAGGAGGCCCACCGTCTAGAGAAACAGCCTGGTGAGAAGAGACCCCTTGGCCTGGTGGGATCGGGGGGGCTTTGTGTGCCCAGCAGCACCCAGGGGGTTGCTGAAGATATTGCTGAAGATGTTGCAACCACCATGACTGGCTTTTGGGGCCAGAGCGGCATGGAGCCAGCCCTCTGCGAGGGAGGAGGTTTCCCTGTGCAAGGGCAGCATCCACCCCACAAAAGACTTCACCCCACCTTCAGTGAGGTCTAAAGGAGAGAGATGATGGAGCTGTGTGGATGCAGAAATGTTGAGAGAGGGCAAGTGATCCTGTAGCTGTGGCCAGTGAGACCATTAAGGCTGTGTGGAGCATTAAAAAAACCAAAACGAAACAACAAAAAAACCCCACAAAACCTACGTCTGGACATCCACACAGCAGCTTTGTGGCCTCGTGTGGCCCGGTCCGGGGATGTCTGGGATCGGGGCTCCCTCTAGAGGGTTTTGCACAGCCAGCAAATGGCCACGCCATGGCCTTGGGGATAGGATGGGACCCCAGGGCACAGTCCTTCCTTTCCCTGAGGTCCTGCTTTGGATAGGGTGGTGTTAAGAGCATCCCCAAATTGCCCTGAGCCAACACGAGCATCTTCAGCTCTGCCAAGGAGGATGGCAGAGGCAGAGAGCCAGTATGTCCTCAGCTCTGCCTTCCAGCCTTGGCATGTGCCAGTACAGAGCCCAGTTACCGAAGGGCTTTGGGGCTGCACAAGGTGGGAGCTGCAGGTCTGTCCTTCACGAAGGCTGTGGCGCTGGCAGCAGTGGTGCCGTGGTGCTTCTGGTCAGCTGGACACAGCAGAGCCTTCGAGACGAAGTCATCTGGGGGCCAGGTGCCACCTGGGCTTGCGAGAAGGTTGTTTACATCAACTGCTTAAGCCAAGCAGGATTTGGGGAGGGCGATGTTGGAAGTGACCTTGCTTCATTGGTGCAGGTAGAGCTGAATCCATACTTGGAGATCCTGTCAAGGAGTTGAAATGATTTAGGGCCAAGTACCATGTCCTGAGGTCAGGGAAGCCAGAAGATGTCTAAAGGCAACTGATCCCCAACTCCAGGGGCGGAAGGCTTTGATGGGCAACAAGACTCAGAGCAGGGGCTAGCACCAGGAGACACATCCTACCATGAAGCTCCTGGTTTCAGGCACCAGGATAAGCTCATCATCAGAGCAGTGCTGTGCTGCCGTGAAGGAGCAGGCTTGGAGGATGACCCAGCCAGCGACCTACAGTGCAGCTCATCAGCGGCCAGTCTGCTCGCGGCTGGGAGTGGAGACAGCAATTTACCGTTACTGGCTTGTCCTCAGCCATCTGTGGCTGCGCTTGCATCAGAAGGCGTTTTCACTTTCTAATAAACCTGCTTGACAACGCTCTGAGATATTTTGTCATAAAGGGCGATCGTAAACCTTAAGCTTTGTTGCTAATAACTTCATTACAGCACAGACTGCCCAAAGCAATGAGACACTTCAAACACGTCCATAAAAAAAAAGACATGTTAACTCATCCTCGAGGTTTTAATTAGAAGTGACTGTAGGTGGCAGGTAGACAAGTCGGCGGCATCTCACAGCCTTTGCGAGGGGATCTCACCTCTCCAGCTGCTCGGGCCGAAGTCTCAGGTAGAGAGAGGTCATGCATCAAAAAAGAACACCGGGAAAGACCTTATAGCAGCCTTCCAGTACCTGAAGGGGGCCTACAGGGAAGCTGGGGAGGGGCTGTTTGCAAGGGCATGTAGCGATAGGGTGAGGGGCAATGGTTTTAAACTGGAGCAGGGTAGGTTTAGACTAGGCGTTAGGAAGAAGGAAGAAGTTCTTTACAATGAGGGTGGTGAGACACTGGAACAGGTTGCCTAGAGAGGTGGTAGAGGCCCCATCCTTGGAGACATCCCAGGCCAGGCTTGATGAGGCTCTGAGCAACCTGATCTAGTTGAAGATGTCCCTGCTTACTGCAGGAGGGTTGGACTAGATGGCCTTTAAAGGTCCTTTCCAACCTAACACTTTCTATGATTCTATGAAAGAGGGTTTGGGTGCTTTTAAGGTCTCATAGAACAAAACCTCCCCTACAATTCAAGGTCCAAACACATGAAGTCAAGGACACCTGAAATCCTCCCCAGGCCCTTCCACAAAGGACTCTGCCCAGCTATGGCAGAGGGGACAGTGCCTGCGTGAAAGATGAGCAAAACCCAGTTGCTCGTCTGTGTACACGTCCCCGCTGTCCTGTTCACACCAGGAGAAAGCCAGAAAAAGAAGAGCCACAAGAAATTGCATTCCCTCCTGAGTTCCACCTGCTCTGCTGCTGGCGCCAGTTTCCCCCATGCAAAGACTGGGAGAAAAGGAGCAGGACACAGCTCACACCAGCCTGCTCTCCCCCAGGCTCCCGAGGAGCAGCAGCTCCTCACGGGGTTTGCAGCTGATGGTGGTTTCCTCGCTAACCTTCGCTAGATGGTGCTCTACACCCTCCCTTGAAAGCCCCTTCGCAGCCAGAGCCTGTTTCTCCTATGCTGTACAAGCCTTGGGTGGAAGGAGAAAGGGCTCTTCAGGGGATGATTTCTGCAGAGGCAAAGCACCCTGCCCGGTAGCGGTGGGGTTTGGAGAAGCAGCCATTTCTCAGGTTGTGCCAAAACACAATGGGAAATGCTTACAGAGGAAGAGGAGGTCGAGCAGAGAGAGCAAAGGGCAAGGCGATTTGTCCCCTGCCTGGAAAGTCCTCGTTTGCACGGATTTGCCCTCCACAGAAAAATCACATCCCGGGCAGAAGATGTCCAAACTTGCCTTGACCAGGACTTAGCTGAAGGAGGACACTTTGCCCCTTTCCAACCATGACTGCGGGCACATGGTTTTGTGGGCAACCGCTTCCAAAAGTGTCCTGGGAGCTTCAGCGCCTCCGCTCAGAGCAGAGGACCACAGGGCTTGTGTCTTCGTCTCCTCCAGCCCCAGCCAGTCCTCCCTCCTGCAGCCAAAGCCATGGGCTCGGGCAAGTTGTCATATCAAATAAATGCAATCTCTACTCCCGCAGCCGGAGATGGTGGAGCTGCAGAGAGCTGAGGCTCTAAGTGAGCTGAATGACAGGTTCTGCCCCTGTGGAGCACCAGACACTCTCCAGCACCCTCCTGGCATCAGCCTGGCCAGCTGATCAGCACACTGGGAGGGAGGACACCTCTTTCGAGCTTAGCAAAATAAGCTCTTAAGCAGAGCTTGTCAGCCAACAGATAAACACACTTAGAGTGTGTTTATCACCCTTTGATAGGGACTATGACATGTGTTTATGTACAGTGTGGAAGTAGAGAGGCTTTCTGACTGTGCATGAGAACTACCCAGCAACAGAGATGGGACTGCTTCATGCGGAAAAAGGATTTTCAAGGTTTGTATGATGAATTTTCTCACCTCATTGCCATCTCCTGTGTTTCCTTTGCCAAGGGGACCTCCTCGTCTTGAAGCTTCTGACCCACAAGTCAATGTTTTTGCATTTGTTGCCCTTTTTGAAGCCTGTTCAAGCCCCTGCGGGGAAGATAGAAAACATTGCCCAACAACAAGTCTTTCTTGCAAGCCAGTTTTGCAGGACAAAACCCCTGGAGAGGCTGCCTGTACTCCGTGCCATGGATACCTTCCACATACACAGTGTAAGATGTCTCCTTTGACAAGCTGTCAAGAGCTTTCAAGAGTCTCTTTATTGCTCTACACACCCTGGCTGGGAAAGCTTGAGCAAGCAGATTGGCTTTGCGAGGGTCAAAAGCCAGTCCTCTGCTCAGACATGGGGTTTTGGGCACTGCCACCCTCCCAACCTTCATCAGTGTAATTTCAGTGTAATAAAATAATTGGGCCCAGCCTTAAAAGCATCTCAAGCTGTATCTTAAGCAGGAATTGCTGTCATGTGGGAAGGAGGTTGTTTCTGCAAGGTTTCGGGTAGGTCTTTCTTCTGAGGCAACAGGACCCCAGTTTTTCCTTGGTTGACCCTTCCATGCATGCCCTTCAAGCCATGGCACTACCCAGGGCTCCTCAAAAATCATCTACTGGGCACACAGAGGAGAAGATGGCAAACAAGGCTTGGGACCCACAGTTAGAGCTACAGGCTGTGATCTCACCTAGAATTTTCCAGCCACCAGGTTCAATCCACAGCAGATCCTGGGATACGGTGCAGAGACAATCGAAGGAGCAGTGATAATGTCCACTGGACACGCTGCCCCCAGCAACCGGCAGCAGCAAGTGTTGTTCCGGAAGCTGAAGACCTGGCATTGCTTTGATTTGTGATCGATCAGTGTTGAAAGACAGGAGATCCCACCGCGGTTGAGGAAGAGAGCTGCCTTTCTATCAGAGGAGGGAAAAGCTAAAAAAAAAAGAAAGGCTTGTTTCACCAACTGAGTTGGAGTGATTTCCCTGACCATCTCCATCCCAATGCCGTGGAAGGCGGCATGCTGGCAGGTGTTCCAGTCTCGCCCAACACCAACTATACTTGACTTTTGAGAAACGTTTGAAGATCAAGAGGATTACAGAGGAGATGAGTGAGGAGATGAGTAATGAGGAAAAAGCCTTCAGGAGCCTGCTGGGGCTGGTGAGGAAGCTATCCGAACCCTTTATGCCAGGTCTCGCATCTTCTGAGAGGCTCAACCACCTGTGCATCTGGACAGCATCCGTGGAGGAGGGCAGGAAGTAGGAGCTCCTTTTCCCCCATGGACTTCTCTGCGCTACACATCAAAGGCAACGTCACGGGAAACTCCACAAGTCGGCGTCATCATAGAGATGCTCTAGGTCTTTTCTGGTGCGGGCTCCCTTTACGCCAGCCCCACGTCCAAGGCTTGCTGGGGGTCATTTCCCTGCCCTCAGGCATCGAATAGCCGACACCGGTGAAGGTGTTGCAGCACCGCTGCCTGCCCATCCCAACAACACATCTGCTTTCCCCGAGGCGGGTGGGAGGAGACCGCTTTTTAACTTAATGCTGGAGGTTTTAGGTGGGACTAATATTCATCTCACCAGTGCTTGGGTTTCACGTAGAGCGAGGGCTGGCGTGAGCCAGCCCCAGGCCACCTCGTGCTGCTTGCTTCCTCCCATTTAACAGACATGAAACATATAAGTGTTCATTAATATTGAACAAAACCCCATCTCACTGCACTGTCATGCCACTTCGAATCACCTCAACTGACTGCAGCAAGCTCTCTGCACCCACGAGTGGATGTCTACGTGCAAGTCACCCTCCATATGCACCCAGCGCATTAAAACCTGGCAGGATTTCAACGCAAGGCTCCGCGGGGCGATGCTTGGGGCGCTCACCCCAAGGCCCGGGCCGCAATCCCTGAACGTTCCTAATGCAGCAACATCTCTGCCAGGACAGCTCAGCAACATGAATCGCTGCGTCGCTGTATCATGGGCATTTCTGGGGATGGCTGTTTGCTTTGCTCCAGCTCCTCCCTAAACAAGCTGATAACGTGCAACTGATATTGCGCTCAAAATCTCGCTGCGGAGAGCAGAGAAATCCATAAGCAGCTACGGCCAGCACTGCAGGATTCGGTGTTGCTCCAGCGTCCCCACTGCCACTGAGGGCTGGAGCTGCTCCAGCATCACGGACACCTTGGGCTGGTGGTGGCCCTGAGGCCAAATTCCCCATAGGGCAGGAGGGATCCTCCCTGCCTCCAGCCCGGGATACTGTTGGGAGCATCGCATTGCTGAGTGCTCTCAGCCACCCTCTTCCTCCCCATCCTCCACATGGTGCTGGCGCTGGAAGAAAAGGGGAAAGGATCAGATGCTGCAGAAGTTCTGACCTCATTACTACACTGCCTGCATACGTTTTGTGGTAACGCTGAGATAATTTTCAAATGCTTCCTTTCCGTTTTCCCAGCCAGGCACCAACATTATTGCCATCGCCCCGTCTCCTTGTTTCTGCAGGAGTGTCCTCAAGGACTGCCTTTGCATTTGGCTGAACAAGATGTTCTCGTCTGAGGAACCACAACAGTGTTTTTCCTGGTTTTCCACCCACCCTCATAAACCACACCAGCAGATTTTCCTCCTACTATTTTGAGTAGGGTGCATTCTTCTGGTTAGTGTTATATACAGGGACAATATGCCCATCACTTCCCATCGGCTTTTGGTTAGGTGAGCCTAGTGCTCCAGGTGAGAGAGCTGGTGTGCCTGACAGAGTGATAGCACAAGGAGATACATAAATACAGTATCCCAAAGCAGACTAGGTGGTGTCCTCCCAAGGAGACGTCAGAAGCATCCAAACAGTGGCTTCTTGAGTAAGGATAGAAATGTCCACAGCATCACGGGTGTGTAGGGCCTGTCCTGGGTATCAAGAAGCGATCAGACAACAACGCCCCATGCAAGACCTCTACTTGCTCAGCGGGTGGTGGAGGACACGTGTAGCCCTGAGTCAGTCTGGCCATTGCAGGTCAGTGGCATATCAGGCATGACCTGGGGGGTTTGCTGTGCTCACCTGTGAGCTGACAATTAGTCCATGCAGGAGTGCTCAATTAATTTATGCAGAGTGCTCAAGTAGTTCATGCATGAGCACCTATTTAATCCGTGCATGAGTGCCCAATTAATTTATGCACAAGAGACCAAACAGTTAATGCATAAGCACACAATTAATTCAAGCATGAGCACCTAATTAATTTATGCATGAGAACCCAATGAGTTGATGCATGAGCACCCAACTGATTTATGCATGAGTGCCCAAAAAACTCAAGCATGGGCGAGCCGTTAATTCACGCATGGGGGCTTGAGGAGTCCATGCGTTAGTCCCCAGCCCACACACACCTGAGCACCCTCTTTGCCCCTGCGTGAGCACCCACTTCAGTCATGCATGGCTTAGTCCACGCATGGGTGTCTGATCAGCTCCTGCATACCTGAGTACGTAATCATAGAATCACAGAATGGTTTGGGTTGGAAGGGACTTTAAAGATCACCTAGTTCCAACCCCCCTGCCATGGGCAGGGACACCTCCCACCAGACCAGGTTGCTCCAAGCCCCATCCAGCCTGGCCTTGAACACCTCCAGGGATGGGGCAGCCACAACCTCCCTGGGCAACCTGTTCCACTGCATATGTTTTCTTTTTCTCATTACCAAACCAATGATCAGAAATTTGTGTGTTAGTCATGGTGTGGGAAAGGGCTGCCCTGGGGATGGGGACAGTGCAGCCAGGGAAGAGGGCACAGCCGGTGCCATGGCCGATGCCCCTGACCGCAGCAGTCGCTGTGCTTTGACAACCATCTCAGCTACCCTGCACTTTCCTTGGCGTGTGCTCTCTGCGCGTTTTCCTGCTCTTCTTGTTCTGCCATTTAAATGCAGGCGACGTGGTGCTCGCACCCAAGGTGTGCTCACATCTCATGCAAAAGCAGGGACCAACCCTTTAGCACTCATCACGCCTTTAAGACTGCATGGCTACATCTGCACTATTCCTGAGCTGCCAGTACGAAGCCACGCACCCCTCCTGCGAATGGCGACAATCCTGCTCTTCTGCTCTAGAGACCTTGCAGAGCATCAGGAACCCCCAAGCCCGTTGCTCTGACTCCTGAAGACACAGCTGATGGCTATGTGGGGATCATGGTGGTGACCATCTCCTGACCCTGCCAGGAGGTACCTGCAAAACACAGCCCTCTTCCAGCACTCCCAGTTCCCAGGAGGCTGCATTTTTGGCAGGGACCACATCCCAAAACAATGACAGGACGCAGACGTTTTCTCCCTGCTATTTCTAATGGGATTAAGGTAAAGCATGGGTGCGAGGAAGCCCAGGCTCTGACTGCCGTGCCGGTCTGGCACAGCTCTTGGACATCTCAGTTTGATTCCTCTGCTCCTCTCTCAGCCCTGGGGCCATCTCATAGCAAATTATTCCTTTATTCTGTTCCTGCAAACTACATGGCAAAACAAGCGTTGCAGGGAAAGTGATAGCAACCACAGGCGCAAGCACACACACTTATTTTTCTCTCTTGGATGAAAATAGTTCATGTCATGGGTCACTTCAGCTAAATACTTTCCAGTGGTGCCTTTTTTTTTTAAGGTCAAGTTTTTATTAGAACAACATCAAGACAAACCAAGTTACCAGCTAATGTCACTGTCGCTTCCCAGCACTCCCTAACCCCAAACGGTCCCATCCTGAGTGGGTAACATCCCTTCTCGGCTGGTTAGACATCACATTTTGCCAGCTGCAAAGGTCCTCCAGACCCTTTCTTCCCAAAGAGGAGACAAAATACAGCATCCTTGTGCGGCTGTTCAAGGGTTTTGAGTCAAAGTTTCCAGCGGAGAATGCCCATCGCCCTGTCGCCCGGCTAGTGCGTGCTCCAGCTGGTGCCCTGGCTCTGCCGGGAGCGGGGTCAGGCTCTCGGGCTGCTCCAGCATTTTTTCCCACATCTTCAGCCCATGCATGAGTCCTGCCCGAGCCCGTAACTCTTTGCTGAGATGCCTTTGACAGAGGGAGCGGAGCTAATCTCCCGACACGGGGCTGTCCCGGCTCTGCGCAGATAAAATAAATATTTAGCTTGAAAACATCTAACAGTTTTCAAAGAACCCAGGATGGCCCGAGCGTGTTTAGACTGTGTGCATAGCAAAGGGCGCCAATGCCTTTAATCATCGTCATATGTATTCGGTGCTTTTATCTGGAGATCTTCACAGTCCTCCACGGAGAGGCTTGTCCTGTTCATCTCTGCTTTGCAGATAAGGAAACGGAGGTGCCGCCAGCAAGGGCTGGATTTGCTCCAGCTCCGGAGGATGAGTGTTCGGGGCGCTGCGTTTGGAGCCAGCCTACTTTGTGTTTCCTCTCCAAGGCCAACGCTCCTCTGAGCGAGATGCCTTGAGAAGCGACAAGGCACCAGCAAGAGCCTCATCCATGTTTTCCTGGTGGTGGTGCCCAGCCTGGCTGGTGCCATTTGGCACCCGTATCTCAGCATCACTGCCTGTATCTCGCTACGCCCATCGCCCCTGGCTGCAGCCGGGCAATGGGTTTGCAAAATTGCTCCCAATTGCAGATGAAAGACAATCCTGCTTTGGTGCTTTGCATGACGGTGTAACATCTCTCCTCTCCATCAGGCTCAATTTTATTTATTTATTATTCCTTTTCACAGATGCTTTAATATAAAGTAATTAGTACTGAGGGTAGCATCAAGCCAAGAAGAAATTAGCTTGTAACACAGTGTCTCCTCTGCCCGGGTGCTTTGTTTTTTGGGAGCCCATCAGGAGAGCCCACCTGAGCTCCGTAGCCCAGAGCATCGTGAGGGGACGGTGGTGGCCTGGGGCTGCAGGCAGGATGGGCTCCAGAACACACTGCCCGGAGCATGTTGCTGCTAGTGCAAGGTATCAGAGGGAAGCCTGCCCTGAGCCCAGCATCTCCTCCGTTCTCACGGTGGCTGAGGATGAGCTGTCTGAGTCCTAATCCAAGAAATGAGGCATGTTTTTCTCTGGAAGCCACGTGGGCTTTATTGAGGGCCTGATCCAGGGTCTTATAACCTCATTTAAAAAAAAAAAAATTCCTTTTGCATTAGCACATTTGCTCTCTCGGTTGAAATGCGTATTTCCCCCGACCCACAACTTCTTCCATGCAACATTCTTCCAAATTGGATTTTCCCAGGAACTTTTACTGAAAAAAAAAAACCAACTGTCTTGCAGCTTCAGCGATGTCCATCCCAGCTGATGCAGCCCTCCGGAGAAAATATTGTTAAAGTGATGGGTCATCCTTGGATGGAGCCTGCCAGGCACAGAGCAGGAGGGAGCCTGGGCAGGAGCAGGCCCCAGAGGGGGGAAGGAGGCATCCCTGGACTCAATGCTGGGTTGTCCACCCCAAGGTGGGTTACAGATCACCCTGCTTTTCCCTACCCTCCCATTTAGCCACTCAGCGACTCCCTTCAGAGGACGACAAGTGTAAACCCAGCTTCTGGTATCAGAAAGCAAGGCACACCTTCACATCCCAGGAACAACATCATACCTGGCTTTGCCAGCCCCATCCGTCTTCCAGGCCCATGGGGAAGTGAGGTGGCCCAGGGGACTCAGGTCACATCCAAGGCTGGGCTAGGAGACAACATGGACATTTGCGAGGGCCCTGATTTGCCTTTTCAGAAAGAAAACTGATTTTTCAGGCTTTGGGTTCTTATGGCTGCCAGCTTTCCAAGAAATTTTAAATCCAGTAAAACGCACCCAAATCCCATAATCGTTCATGGAAACAAAAGCCAGACCGATTATTTTTGCTAAAGAGTTGGCCGGTTTCCAGGTTCATGAAATGCAGCTTTGCTGAAAGAAAATCTCTTGTGGGCAAAATCATGTATCATTGGTTTTTGAAAACAAATGAAAATAAGACATTACAGAAAAAAAAAAAAAAAGCCCTTAAAAAGAGCCTTGGGGCTATCTTTAGCCCCAAGGTTGGAAGGGGAAGGTTCACACTTATTTTTCATCCCTCTTTCCCCTCCTCCAGCTAAAAGAAAAGGGACAGACAGGGTATTTTTAGACCCCTGTTCCTGCGCAGATGCAAGGAAAGCCACTTTTCCCAAAGCTGGCTGGAGCTCTGCCTGCCCCAGCTCCTGGGAAATAGTGCTTGGAGAGGGTTTTGGGGGACCAGGAGCTTATTTGTGGGTGGCCAAAGGGGGGTTGGGTCTAGCTCAGCCTAATCATTTTGGAGCAGTTGCCAAGGGCTTTCTCACAGGGAGGTCTGCAAAAGATTAACTGGGTGCTGCTGTAGGACCTCATCACCACTCAGAAAAAGACCTCTGAGGCTCTTCCTACAGCTCATTTTGGAGTGGTGAGAGCAGGGTGAAGAGCAGCACTCGGCCCGGTGCCTCGCGCAGTGAGGTGGCCATGGGGAAGGGGCTCACAGCCCTCCTCACGCAAGCTGCCCCTCAGCTCTGGGGTGCAGGGATGGGCAGGGAGACAGCTCAGTCACTGATGCTATTGCTCTTCTCCAAACCTTTAACAGTCTTGTGGAAGTGCAAGGACCCAAACTGCAGAAAACCCTCAAGATGTGGGTGCACAGTAGCTTTAGAAAGGCACCAGGGTGTTCTCAATTTTACTCCTTTCCTAACCATCCCTGACATATAGTTTGCCTCTACTGCTGACAGATGTGGAAATATCTGGGTGAGAATGGCTACCATAGCTCCAAGCTATTGCACCTGAGTGGCAGGGGTCAGCTCAGAGCATGCTGAGCACTTGAAAGGTGAAACACAGCCTGGTTTTCCCTTTATGCATCCTTTGGTATGACTTTCATCCATCATTTCTACTGTCTGCATTTGGTTTCATAAGAGCTTTTCACAATTCCCCAGTCAAACACCTTTAGCATCCTAAATAACTGTCCATCATCAAACCAAACCATCCCTTGTTTTTTAATGGCTATGTTATCTAGTCCAGGTCTACCATGGCCACCAGCAACTGTCCATCATCAAACCAAACCATCCCTTGTTTTTTAATGGCTATGTTATCTAGCCCAGGTCTACCATGGCCACCAGCGACCTCCCTTCCTGGAGACAAACACCCCCTCTATTTCCTGGCTTTGATGACTTAAGGGAGGACACTGTCTTTTATGCCATAGCTCTTGGGCTTCTTTAGAAGCCAGTGGCAATATAAGCCAGTTCACCCTTACCTACATGCTTTTTTGAGTCCTTCAGAGAACTCAAAGAGTTATGAGACATGACTTCCCTCTACAGAAGCCCTGTTGACTCTCCCCAGCTAACCAATATGATAATTATAGCCTGTGGTAGAGTTTTTAGTCATTTGACCAGTACAGAGACCAGGTAGAGACACCAAGAAAGCCCCAACGGCTTTGTTTAATGTCTTGTGGAAAGCCAGTGCAGCTACCCTGGTCCAGGAGCCGTTTGTGAAGCTCTTACTTGGGAGGATGCAAAACCTTCCAGGGCTCCCTGTGGATTAACTGCTGCTCAGCCTCACACCAACCACTCACCTTGCCCAGACCCCTTAATCCACATGGCAGTAGATTTAATACCTGTGTATTAAAGAAGGCAGCTTACAGAGACACCACTGGGAATTTACTAGCCGGGCTCCTGGGAGGCAGAGCTTATAAAATAGAAGTTTAATGAACAGGGCACTAGGAAGAGCAGTTCAAGTCATACATAGGAATCTGCATCACCCCAGTCTCTGCCTCTAAGGTTGAGGAAGGCACCATCAGTGGAAGCTGCTACACCCAGGAGCATCCCAGCAAGAGAGGGGCAGCTGGCTCCAGCAAGGGACCAGGATCTTGGTCCTTTGGGACCAAGGGACCCAAGCGATGCAGGAGCTAGGACAGTTGCTTTAGATGATTTACAGAGTTAGCAGAAGAGGGGTGGAATTAGCCAATTCATTTGAAAATAAAACAGTGTTATGGAGTGACAAAAGGAATCGCATTACACTGATTTTGTTCCTTAAGCGTAGCACACTTTATTTTAGAATAATTCACCTTTGTAATAATATTGCAAAGTATTCGGCATTTGAAAGCACCTGCCATGTAGGAACACTTCCCAGACACCAGTGAGGCACCATCAGCCCTTGAGCAGGCGCAGGAAATAGAGGCAGTGGTGTGACAATTCAGTCAGTCCACTTTTAGGCATCCTAATATTAATAGCAAAGCCACCTGAGAAAGCACTGATCCAGGATGAACACACTCTACCAGTTCAAATAATCTCTTTTTTTTTTTGCTTCCTTAAACAGGCATCCTTTGAAGCAGCAGGCTTTACCCCAGATCAGGTACCATCTCATCTGTACGTCTAACCTCCTGCCAGAGTGGCTCCAGCAGGAGGCAAGTGGCCAGCACAAGCTGTGCAGTGTGACTAACTTCACTGAGAAAGTCAGGGGAAAAAAAAAAATTAAAATCAGGGCAGAGACCCAGATACCTTACTGTATGCTGAAAAGCAAATGCGTCTTCAGTTTCTAGACTCGCTTCTAGCAGGTTAAAGGCTTGCAGTTGTGCGAGTAGTATTCAGCCATTCCTCCTCCCCTCCTTGGATATCAGAGCCAACACCGCAAAGGTAGATCTCTGGAGTTGTAGTATCCGTTCCCATCATGACAAAGAGAAGCAGGAAAGGGAGCAGTTGCTGCCTGGGGATCTGCTCACACCACCAGGGCTTGCAGACACCCAGCACGGAATGGCCAAAGGAATGACAGACCTCCCACTGCTCACCTTGACTCCCAGGGACACTTCACTTGGAGCTGCACTTGAAGAAAAAAAAAAAAATGAACTACCAAGGAAAGAATGCGAGCAACAGTCTGTGGAAGCTTGCCAAGGGCCTGGTGCCAGCCCCCATTGCACCAGCAGGAGCAGAGAGACACAGCTCAGTCATCACAAGGGTGATCACAGGGCAGTTCAGCTGCAGAACTTTTTCCTGCCCTGATCTGGAGGTCAAACCAAACGCAGAAGGGTGCAGACTCAAGGTGGGGCTGTGGGTAGCCAATCTGAGGGAATGCGGGAGCAGGACAGGTTTGCAGGCACAAGCCACCCACATTTGGAATGGAAAGAGTTAGAGAAGAGCACAAGGCAATCGACACTGGAAGGAAAGACCAGCAGATGCCCAATTCTTTTGTCTCCCTTTAAAGTATCTGCCACAACATACCAGAGGTCTCAGGCCACTGTGCCTGATGGGTCTGGGGTTTCTGATGCTTCCAGTGGTCTCTTACAGTGTCTCCATGTGACTAGTCCCAGCCGTACAGCAAAGATCAAGCAAGTTATCGCCAGCAGAAAAACTAGAAAAGAAACACAACAGCATGTTAGCGCATGAGAGAAGGTCAGTGCCTCTTGTCATACCCCACCTCCCAGTACAGGGGAAAGAGGGGAAAAAAAAGAAAATCCCACTGCATAGGAGCCATTACACCCCCATCATAGTTGGGTTTCACAGAGTTTCACTGCTATCCAGTCAAACTCGCCCAATGCTTCCAGGTCAAGGCATGTCTAAAAGGGGGAGGCTTTATGGACACAGGAATAAAAATGCATTAACAAAACACTCCAAGAACAGTTGAACTATATAGAGAAACACAAACTAGTTTGGGAAAAGCATTCTTGCCCTGCCAGCCGAACAAGGTGAACCACAAAGAAAGACGTTTTGCTGGTAGAAGTACACCTACTGCAGAAACACAGCTGTCTGCCACAGATCACCCATACCTTCCCCTTCCCGGTGGCCACAACCATCAGGAGACGAATATCCAGCGCCCTCCTGCCTTTGGCAGACAAGCTCTGCTAAATCCTGCTGAGTGCTTTTGGCATCATCAGGCTCCAGCTGCCCTTACAGCAAAAGGGACTATGTACTGGAGTGGCTGTGATGGTGGCACCAGTCCAGAAATTAGCTTTTGCCACTGGTACGTAGCAGTGGGAAGGCTGAAGGGTGGGAACATGCTCCCTTCTGCTGACCCTACAGTGGAAACAGGCATCTCAAACTGCTACAGCAGGATTCAGAGTTCAGGCAGCTCGGTCCGTTTCATACCACTATAAACCCACTCATAATGGCGTAGCTTTTGCCAGGCTGTGATTATATATTTAGACAGCTTAAGCCCTTTTACAATGGATGACTACACTCAGCTACAGTGGCCTGCAGCAGCCAAATAATCCCGGGAAAAACTTGTTAAGGCTAGCCGGAGCTCTGCGTAGGAGGGGAGCAAATGCAGGGTTTCGCATTGTGAAATTTAAGTACAACCCCTCCTTGGGTCAGAGACTTAGGCGCTGCTCCTATACCCCAAATGATACAGGGCAAATGGAAGTCCACAGCCTTCATCCCAGCCCTGCTCTTCCTTTGGCCTGCCCCATGTCAGATGGGCCCACCAGCAGAGGACCCAAGGGGATGATGGAGAATCGTAGGGGCAAACATATTGCTCTGGGAAGTGAACTGGAGGCAACACAAGGTTTGAATCCAGCCCCAAGGCTCAGGGGCAGTGATCTCTGCTCTACTCTTTACTTTGCAAAATTAATACCTTCTAATAAATCCCTAGTTCTTCTTTTAACAAATAACACTTTTCAAAGGGCAAGTCTGTCTTTCTGACCCTAAATACACAGGAAAGATGTGGAAGTGTTTACCAGCCTTCTTTTAAAAGAGTTGCAAACAGTCCAAAAGATTCACCTATAAAAATGCCATTCGTCGTTGGGGCTGAAAACGAGAAGTTCTTGCACACGCTGCCAGTCAGAGCTATTATGACCACTGGGTAGATTGTAAGGTTATAGCGGACATACTTGTCAAGAAAGAAGTTTTCTAGATAAAACCTGTGAAGAAAAAGAGTGACCAAAGTAAGCATTTTCTCTGTACATGTTTTTTTTTTCCCCACAGAAAGTTTAAGGAAGGAATGGGACAACTAATAGGATTTTTTTGCAGGCCAGTTTGGACTAGAGTCCAAAGTTGTTCATTTACTAAAATTCAGAGGATTAATAAGAAGTTATGTAAGGTAAGTTTAGGGACAAAAATAAAGCCATGTTTCATATGTTTTCCATGTCAAGCCCTCACCTGCAAACCTAGGGCAGGTTGGGCTCATGCAAGTCACAGCAGCCTGTTCCTGACCCACAGCACGCCCTTATTGGCATTGCTGAGGGTGAGGGAAGAAAAGCTCCACCCAGGCTCCCTGTTCACCTGCCACGAATTATAACAAAGGCCGCCTTTGTACTCAGTGTCAGTGCAGGGACAGATGATCCAACTCGTTTGCGAGAGACGGAGGGGTCTTCCAAGCTCGGTGGGAACCCGTGAAGTTGCTTACCATATTACTAGGGCAAGAGCAAGGATGCTTAGAGAAGCAGTCGTCGCTGTCTCATTGGATGCATTCCACTTGTAGATCAGCACAATGGCAAAGTTCAGCAGAGTGGCGATGGTGGTCCATGTTGCATACAGCGCCAGCCCATTCTGAACCTGCCATGTAGCACAGCAAGGTGACAAACAGTCATAAAAAAAGGTAATTCCTGTTTGTCTTTTGTGACTCATAGGTCCTGGGGCAATTAAGCCAGCCTTCTGGACCTAGCTGCAGGGAAAGTCCCTCAACATGGAGAGGAGCTGAAGCCCTGGAGCCCCTGAAGTACCCTAGAATTCCCTGTACAAAGCCCTGCAACCTCAGTGGGGGCTTCCCATCCATGCCTCAAAGCACAGGGCTCTGGCCACCCAGCCCCATTGTTGCAGGCTGCTGTAACTGGCAGAAAGAACAGGTTTTTTGAATCTCAACAACCTCCCAGCAAGAATCTTTGCTACATGGTGCCTGCAGCAAGCAATATCAAGGGCTGAAGTCACTTCTGAGTGAGGACGGGGAACCAAGCTGTTCCCATTTCTGTGTTATACTGGTGTCTCAGGAAACACAACATAAGGGTCTAAAGAACAGAGCTCACAGCCAGTTTGTGCCAAGACCTGTAGACACATCCCTGGAGGTGTTCAAGGCCAGGCTGGATGGGGCTTTGAGCAGCCTGGTCTAGTGGGAGGTGTCCCTGCCCATGGCAGGGGGGTAGAACTAGATGATCTTTAAGATTCCCTCCAACCTAAACCACTCTCTGATTCTATGACCCATTTCCAGCAGGGTTAGTAGGAACTTCACTGTGCAGAACCTCCCATATTTTCAAACTCCCCCTCCAAAAACTCACCTAGCGTGTGCTTTTTCAGCTAACCCACTTTGCTCGGTGAGCAATGCCAACATCAAGCAAAGGAACCAAAGGTGGTTAAAGCACACATAGCAGCCACGGGAGGAACTGCAGTGTCCTGGGTGGGGAGGAAGGGCTTGGGGGTAGCAGTTTTGAGATAGGAGAGGCACAAGGAGTTTTGGAACATGAGTATGTTTATCTTCCTTTCTCTGTGTGGTTTGGCAAACAAACACCTACTCATCTCAGAGACAGCAGAAAAGAAATTTTCTTCCAGAATTTGCTAAAAACTCAGAAAGGCAGCTGCATTTGAAGCTTTGAGTAGTGCACCCTTCCCCATATGAGAAATATATAATTTTTTTTGTCATTAGATACTGGGGACATCACCATCAGCTACAGCAACAGAAGCCACCCTTAGCAATGGCCTCTCCCTCTGTAAGAAATATTCTTCTCCCCACACCAAACAAAAGTACAGGCTGAAGTTTTCATACATCACTGAAAACTTCATTCTGTAGTAGCTGAAGTACAAGGGATATACCTTGCTCTGAATCATTCCTGCGATGTCTGGTAGGAAACTGAGGTGCAATTAAGCCTGCATGTACCTGCAGCAGGCACAAGTTAAAGTCAGGGCAGAAGTCTTCCCTTTACCCATCTCCTGTCACTGACTCTTTCATTCTTAATACCTTCAGCCCAGGTTTTCGGGGTTTTTTTTCCTAGCTTTTACTAACAGCACATCTTCCCAAATGCCACCTACTAGGATGCGGATGAGCCAGAGCTCAGCTTTGTGACCCTTCACAAACCACCAGGAATGGATGCTCAGCGCTCGGTGTGAAACGAAGAGGGCAGCACACGTGGTAAGAGTCAGGGCTGCCAGGAACACCAGGGCTGGGAGGAGGTATCTAGGACAAAGAATACATGCACACACGCCGCGTACAATACATTTTAGTGGTGTCACAATGCTTTAATTCATAGTGCCTGGCCTTTACTGACTTGAAGTTAATCAGCCTTTAATGAAGGTAATTACTACACGTAACCCTCCTTTTGACATACTGCTATTTTACTTTCTTAATCACAAAGTTATTATTTTCCTGACTGCAACTGATTTCTTCACCTTTTGACAGCAGTGCTATTATAAGCCCTTCATGTGACCATGGTTATGAAAACAGTCCCAAGCAAGGAGCTTAACTGTGTTTATGAGAGAGGCATGGCCCTTGTCCTGCCTGGGGGTGGGGGGGGAAACAACACAGAACAGCAGCACCTTCGAGGAGATCTTAGACTTCAATAACTAATCCGTCTCATGAGCAAGATGAAAGCATCATGCAAAAACCCCAAACTTCTATAAAGGCTACCTTTTGCCAAGGCCTGCCACAGGGTTTTACAGGTGTGATTAAGCATTCACACAGAGGGCAAGGGGAAAACCAAAGTATTGGGGCAGTCCCAACAGGAGGGTTAGAAAATATCTGTAGCAAAAGGTGACTTACTCTCGGTCCCACAGAAACAGCCATCCAACATTAAGGCCATTATTCAGAATCCACATCATATAAAAAGGTATCGGCAGCAAGTCTGGCTTTATGTAGACACATCCAAGTTCATTCCTTCATTCCAGGAAAAAGTGGGTTTAGAGATAGGAAAACAACGCCTGCCTTGACCAAACTTCCTTGGCTTCGTTTTCCCCATGCTAACAGGTACTCTGTGATGAGCTAAACATTTCGGCTTAAATCAGACTATTTCTCCCCTGCATCCTTCTCTGACATATAATAGAGTCCCTGTGGCTTTCCCCATCAGAATGTTGTCCCATGGTACAGAACTTCTTGCTGCTCTCGGCACCATCACAGACTCAGTGGGTGCTAAGGACTGTGCCATGGATGCTGCAACACTTGTGCCACAGGCGGTGGTATCAATGGCACAGTCATGAGATTTTAGCCCAGTCCTCAGAAAAAAAGCTCCTGGGGTAGTAGAGTGAGTATATATGTGTATATATTTGTGTTCTGTCACATGTGCATGTATACGGACTTGATCACTCTTGTACAAACACATACTTCTTTCTTCCCTCAACCTTCAGTGTTGGCCAGTATCAACTGCTTGACTTCTTACAAGTCATGTGAAAACAGGAGATACACAAGAGTCAAACTAAGCACTTCATGATCCCCCTTGACAAGCGAGCTGCAATGTAAGTCTGTCCCACAGAAGACACCACGGAGTATTACAGATACTGCCTAGTACTGCATGAGGCAGTCAGTGATCTCATAGCCCCAGGAAGAGCTTCAAGCCCAGTTCAATGAGCCAAGAGCCTTCCCAATGCCAATTCTCTGATCTCTAACAGCAAGTAAACTCAAAGCGTTAGCTCCATAATTCATTAATTTTGCCCCTGTGGATTCTCAGCATCTAGCAGTGGGTAAGTGCAGCTACTGGGTAACTCTGTCAGACAACATGAGTTAGTAGAAATCAGGCCTCACAGAACAGTTTACAAGCTTTGTAGCCTGTCTACACATTAGAGCAGTTCATATACACTCCCAAACTGCTTCCCAGCTTTGGATGCTGAACCTAGAAGATGCTCCAGCAGCAGACCTTCAGCATGTCAAGTCAAGAGGGATGGCAGTGGGTTTACTCTCACTAGAAACCCCAGAAAACGCGGCAAGAAGCTGGGCTACAGAAGGGGAGAGCCACTGTCCTTCATTTATACCGTAAGCAGGGAAAATACCTTCGACAGATCCCTGACAAGGCATAGAGAAGCCAGGCCAGCTGCCAGGCATAGATGACATTCCAGATGAGGAAAGTCCAGCCAGCTGGTGTGAAGTCAGTGTTGTACTTTGCCGAGATGTTTCCAGGGGTTGTCCTGAACAGACCTGTGGTGGTAAATGTTAGTGAATGTTATTGCAGGCAAAATTGTTGCTACAAACTAAGGATGGGGAAAGACTACTAATTTTCCCTCACCCTGCAATCTTCCTCAAGGCTTAGTCCACACCTCAGTGGATCCAAGGGAGATGAGAGGATGCCCTTGGTGAAAACCAACCATGTGCTGCAGTTGGCTTGCCTTTAGCCACCCATTATGGGATCACTGTCCCTATGGGGATCCTGGAGCACCTTCCCTCTTATACAGAGCCAGAAAAGCCAGTTGCACGAGCTGGGTAGTGTTCAAACCAAGCACCACTGCCCTCTGTAAACCCACAGCAGCAGCCCAAACAGCCTCCACCAGGGAGACAAGGACAGCGTATACAAAGACTGGCTTTCACCTGCCTCTAGATCCAGGTTCACCAGGGACAAGACCATTTACTTTGACTTCAAGGGACTGGAGAGGGCTCAGGCACCTGGCTGTAACACCTGCAGGATGCACCAGCTACCTCCATCTTTCACAGTTCAAGGTGTATTTGCAGAGGCAATGAGGTGACAAACAGATCTATCTCATTCAAGGCACCTTATATCACTTAATGATATAATGCACGAAACCCCCGCTCTGAACAAAGACAGTTTGCTTGCCTTACCTTTGAATATCCCAGTGGCATTTCCAGCATTCAGTATGACCATGACTGTGAAAGTAGCCAGAGCTAGAAACATCACAAAAATCTTCAGCTTGTGTATAGCATCCATTTTACCCTGCAAAAAATTAGAAATATTGCTTTGCCATCCTAATGCATGCCTGGTTTTGTTCCATGTCCCAGAGATTGTTTTAGAAATAACACAGTAAATTCCCCAGTTTTAACTGCTAACTTTTATTTGTTTGTTTGTTTGTTTTTTTTTTTTTTTCTCCAATAACTAGAAGAGGCCTTATACAGGCTAGGAGCACCTTTCTTTGAACCAGCACCCTTTTGACGCCAGTCAACCTCAGCAACCCAGAGAACAGCCCAAACAGGGCAAGCAACAGATATTTCCCCAGAATACTCTTCCAGCAGCTCCAAGATTTATAGTAGCAGCATCCTAAATAGTCTCTCTCTAAATAGACTAAACTCTCCAGATCCATGAAGCGACCTGATAATCTGTGGGGAAAAAAACCTGTCTAAGATTGGCTGCTACCTCCCTCTGCCAGCCCCCAGCGCTGTAATGGCTAAAGACCCCCATACACATTTCAGATGGAGAGCGAACATCACAAACACCTGGGAAGGCTGTCTGCTTTCCGGACAACACTGAAGCACGGAAGCAAAGAGACCTTGTTAAGGTTCCAGGATTGAAAAGGGAAGCTCTGGAGTGCCCAGCAATCCCTTACTAGCATAGCACAAGGGACATAGCTCAGGTTTGCCTATGAATGTATTGCAAAGGTTTTTAAGGTCTAAATAATTAGCAAGAAAGTGTCAAAGAGGGATTCCAGCTTGTCTTACACCACTATTGCAGTTTTACTGAAGCAAGCAGGCCTATCATTTTTCCCTTCTTTAGGAAGGAAATACAAAAACATTGAAATCTGGCTTTGCAGCCAAGTGCCTTTTAGTTCAGTATAGCTTTTCACACGTACCTCTAATCCTATAACTCCTACAAAACGATCATCCCTTTTCTTGGTGGTATTACCTCCTCATTTACTGGCTGCAAAAAAGATTTAAATTATCTAGCAGGTCTCAAGAATCTTACAGATTGTAAAATCTACAAACCCAGAAAAAAAAAAATGTAGTATGTATGCAGTGACTTGAGCTCTCCTAAGTGATCTCCATTAGCTCAACATTTTTATCTCATGCAAAATTTTTGTGCCACCTGTTAGAGTAAGCATACATGCGTCTACGCTGTCAGCAACAGCTTTATTTTCCCCTCACAGCTCAGCACTTGAGCTGCCTTTCTCTATACAATGGCACTTCAATGCCTTCCAGGGTTGGCAGGAATAACAACTTAGTTGTTCCAAGCTGCTCAGCATCAAGCTAATAAATTCCAGTCCCCACTTCAGGGGATGCTTTTATAGTTCCGGGCTTTGTTCATGGGCTGAGCTGCATCCAGATATATCACAAGGAAGTGGGAGGGGAAATTATGTTTTCTGTAAATCCATACAAGCTTTTCCCTTTTCAGTTTCATCTAAATAGAAAAACCACTTTTTAAAAAAAAAAAGAAAATGCTATGTGGAAGAGCTCATTTAACTCAAGATATCAAATCCTGATAAGATTTGTCAGACAAATCCCAAAACATGTTGTCTTCAACAGATATGCTGAATTAGTAAATTCTCAAGAGAAAAATCCACTTGTCTTAAAGATACAATTTCTGACTCATGAAATAACTGACATGCATATTTCTGAAAGCCAGGAAAAATGTAGGAGAGGAAATATCACTGTACCCTTGTCCTATTCTTATATTCTTCCCTTGAATGCTGACTTTTGGCTGCTCCAAACCAGTACGTGGGACTAGGTAGTCCTTTGATCTCACTGTCAGGCCAAATCTACGTTCTCCTGACGGTCCTGTAATTGAATTCAGCACCACATTTCTTTTTTTGTCAGCATGTTTGGAAGAGACTTGATTACACAGCTTCAGAGAAACCCACACTTGCTTACAGAAGCCTAGGAGGAAAGCCTTATTTTTAAAAAAACAGTCAATAGTTTCACTACTGTCTCTCACCTCCTGCCTCCCTCTAATTTATTGCTGGCAATACACATCTGCAATATTTCCCTGCCTGCAGTTATCAGCCACAAACACCCTTGAGAAGAATCAGAAATATTACTCACGAGGATCCACACAGGCCTTTTGGCAGCGGTTTTACAGCTGTAGCTCGGCTCCCACCAGCGCTGGGGAGTCCCCGCCGCTCACCCTTATCGCAAGAGACAGTTTTACACAACTTTCAGCAGATTAATAAACAGGCATTATTTAAAGAAAAAAAAAATCACAGTAGCTAGACATGCTTTCTGCCAGCAAGCTGCAGCCTCCGATTGGCTAACGCCTCCCAAAACCAAGCACTTATGCAAGAGAAATGCGATTACTTAACGAGGGCCTTTTATAACAGACAGAGCAAGGCAGGCACCCAGCTTTTTGGCAGACAAAAGCCAACGAGCTCCTGCCTGCTTCGTCCTTCCCTGTCTCTGCCACAAGGAGGGAAACCCAACGCTTCGCTCCAAAATCATCGTGTCTCAAAAAAGAAAAATCATAGGTTGGGCAGCACTCCGGTGCGGGAGAGGGGACACTGGCAGGGGCAGCGGCAGAGACAGCCTGGATTTGGGGTTTAGGGAAGCTGGAGGTGGGACACATCGCAAGGTCTGGATCCCCTGAGCAGCTGTGGATCTTCCTATAGCCCAAGCTCCTCTCAGGACTTGGCACTCAAGGGGCATTTTATAGTGTTACATGTTGTATAGATATGAGTGACTTCTCTTGCGCAGCAAGCGCTTGTATAGTGGTCCTGTATTTTTACGCTTCACATCTATTCCTTGCAGCGCAACAAGTACTCCGTTGAAAAATCCCTAAACCTGTCTTCAAAGATGGGCTTTTTAAAGTAATTGCTAGATCTGAAGGACTCTAGAAACCCCAGGGAGAACCTTCCTGGTGTCAGAGCCAGAAAGGAAAGAAAGGTGAGAAGATGACCCCAAACCTGAAGTGTTAAGTGAACTTTTCCAAGATTTTTTTTTTTTTAGAGATTCCACGGGTGCATATTCCACGGGTGCATATTCCACGGGTGTGTTTTTGTTTGGATACAGAGAAGGGTCCTGCTCCCACTGCAAGGCAGTCCCACAGAAGCAGAGGAAGCCACACCAGCTGATCAGTCTTCACCCACATCTCTGCCTGCTGCAGGACTCCAGCCTCACCACATCCACTCCTTTTGTTTTATATTTCTGCTTCTTTGCCCTCAAATTTAAACCATTGTAGCCAATTAAAAATATGCTTCAGCATCACAACGCTATTTATCTTGTGCAACTAGAGTGCCCACCAAGGAGACAGTCTTGTTGGGGACTCCCCCACGTGAAACAGAAGCAGGGAATAAACTACCACCCATCCTGCTTTGCCTGTGGGGTGGGGGTACAAAGCCTACGTGAACACGGATTTGCCAGCTGTGGGGAAGGGCAGGGCATCCAGCCAGCACTGCCATTGCCTACCTTATCGGTGGAGCTCTGAGGTCCACCCTTTGAAGGTATTCTGTTGAGGAAACCAGGGCTTAAGTATGATTATTTCCTATCAACAACACATCATGCTCTACACACCGATCACAAACAAGAACAGCTCACACCTAACATGGTCCTTGAAGCAAACCAAGGCCCAAGCTCACAGTGTGGTGTCACTGGCATCTTTCACTCCCTCTTTTTTCACTCTGTATCCCCCAGATGTGTACGCAGGGGCTCTCCCCACATCCTAGAAACTGCTTTCATCCCAGTTAGAAGTTTATAAGCAGCATTACAGCAAGTACGGGCTGAAAAACAAGCAGAGCCACTGCTTACACCACACGGCCCTCTCTTCCTAGTATATTAAGATCACCAACACACTTTTTCCACACTGCACAATATCTTATTTACAGTCCATTTTATACCTGGTGTATATATGCATATATGTTTTTACTCATCAGATAGTTCAAACAACCTCAGCACAACATCAGACATTACACTTTCATCCAGTGAATGGGGGGGGTGTCTGAAATTCTTTACTTAATACAAACAACTTTATCTTTTACACTCCCATTGGGCACAGCTGATCCGCTAGGTCCACCTGATCTAAATCAAGGGCAAGTTCCACATGGAGGAAACATTGGCCAAGTGCGAGAATCAACACATACTTTGCTGTCCCACGTTCATGCTGGTTATTTATATTTTATTATATACGCATCTCTCTTGTTCCAGCAAGACAACTGGAGGAGTGCCACCATAGCAGCGGCCTTGTCCTCTTGCTGCAATAAGCCAGGCAGAAGCTTTAGGCCCACATTCTGGGTTTTAAAAGTCATTTTTTCAGCATAGCTTGCAACACAGGACTTGCATAAAATATTCAATTTTATCACGCGGCTCAATGGAAATCCCCCAAACTGCATTTGTAAAGTACAGAGGAATGTACTTAGTGCTTATAAATGTGTTAAAACTGAACGGTTCTTGCTTCACTAGGCTGCACGGCGTTGCCAGAAGTGGGAATGCTCAGTACAGCTACAGCTCTAAGACGCCAGTGTCAAACTCAAACCAAGCATTCATGGAAAAGCCCTACCTTTCGAGTGCCTTCTTCACTGAAAGGACTTTTAGACTTACGTCTTCCACGTGGCTTTCAGTTGAATATCCTTGCTGGCCTGTCGAGGAAGAGAAATTTTGTTGTCAGGTGAGCGACAAATGCAGTTATATACATTTCAGCCAAGAGGTGGCTGTTAATATTTGTATACACAAAGGGAAGCATGATACCATCCACGTTCAAAAAAGGATGTGTCTGGAAATCAAGATACTCGGCAACAATGAAATCACTGGAACCAAATCCACAACACGGCCAGCGTTCAGGACTTTTCAAGACAAGCTGCTTTGAATCAAATGTAGGTTTGTATGTAAGTCATGATACAGGAGCACAGTTCCCAGCTAACAGTTATTTTCCTATCATGGCAGTTTTGCACTGAAAAGCAAAGAGGAGCATACATATTGTTCCTGTATTACAAAAAAAAATCCTTAAAGAAGAGTCTATCCTTAGAGTCCTCATTTGTAATTTCTCATAGAAAAAAATAGGGAAAAAGTTGCTTTCCAAGAAGAAATCTACCATCCCCATCCTCCCCCATGCACACTCCCTGCAGCACCGTGGTGTGTTCCACCAGCACCAGTGCACCTCAGACACCAGTTCACACGCGATGCTGGGACTGGTTGCAATGGGACTACAGCTCTGCTGTCACTCCCCCATGCAGTGTAAGCATTTACAAGGTGCTGAGCTAGCGTGAGCAGCCTTTGCACTGGAATTAATGCCCTGCTGACAAGAGGAAGATTTTTTTAAAAAAAAAAAAAAAACACAACAAACCATGAATTCCCCCCGCTAGTTGCTGAAATAAGACATTATGAGCACAGATAGTTTGTGTCCCAGCACAGAAAGTGGAAGCACCAATTGCTTTCTACCTAAAGGTACCACTGCGGAGGCCCTGCTCCCAAAATAAACTCATTTTTGCACTGTGCAGGAACTGAGACAAGTTCGTCTGCGGGCATCTCACCCACTTAATGGCACATATTGTCATTAGCAGAAAGCTCCAGAAAGCAAAGCACCAGAAAATCCGTTTCACAGGCACCAAGGAAGACTCTAATGTCATCTCATAGAATGTGTTGGGTTGGAAGGGACCTTTAAAGGCCACCTAGTCCAACCCCCCTGCAGTGAGCAGGGACATCTTTAACTAGATCAGGTTGCTCAGAGCCTCATCAAGCCTGGCCTTGAATGTCTCCAGGGATGGGGCCTCCACCACCTCTCTGGGCAACCTGTGCCAGTGCCTCACCACCCCCATTGTAAAGAGCTTCTTCCTAATGTCTAATCTAAACCTACCCTGCTCAAGTTTAAAACAGACATCTAGGACAGAGTTGTTTATCTCTTATCTGGAGACTAGCGGAAAGGGTTGAACATAACTAGTGCCAGGGTAGTGGTTATATTCGCTTCCAGCCAAGCAACTCAAAGTAAAATAGCCTATGCAAGGGAGAAGGTCTCAACACAGGCAGGGAAGAGCTGACCTGAAAAGCAGCTCTGTCAGAGTCCCAAATGCAGATGTGAGAGACAACTGATACAGCTCCTTGTCCCAGATGCAGCCACCAGCAGGGATGTCCGGGTCAAGGCAGGAACTCCGTCCTCTGACACAAGCTGAAGGGCCAAAGAGCCCTTGCAGCTACCCCCAGCTCCTCTCCAGCGAGGCAGAAGCTTCAGCGGCTCTAGACCCAATCGCCAAAGCCTTTTGTCCCCATCAGCAGCAACGACTGGTCTAAATCCAAAACGCGTTCTGCACACTCACCACTCCCATTTAATTTTTACAGCCGCTTGCTTTAACTCCAGCCTTTCTCAACATGCCAGGCAAACTGGCACCCAGGCGTCAGGAACCTCATTGGGAATCATTTCCAGGCTAAGTTCTGCAAATGTTGAGTGCCAAATATACTAATCTTCTAACGACAGCTCAAGCATCCTAATCCTGCTGTGGGTTAATCTGGTTGCCTTCAATGCCAGGGATTAGCCTTTCCACACTGCTAAAAGGGATGGGATTTGACCAGGCACACTAGGATGGGCACACAGCAGAGAGGATCTGCATTAGCAATCCCCTTTGGATATTTTTAAGGCAGAAAATCATCCGCTTTTTATTGTTGGAGAACAGAGCAGATCCACACTCTGGCAGCGGGGAAATCTCCAGGTCTGAGAGAGCAAGAACAGTAACAGGAATCCACTACCCACTTATTTTCAACCGGACTTTAAGGCAGCTGCCATGCTAAAATTCATTCACTGACCTCCACCAAATCTTCTCCTTGAACTCTAGATTACGGACATTGTTGTAAGCATTTAAGGAACTCAAAACTAACCCCTGCCCCGCTCTTGTGAGAAAGAAGGGAAAAAAGGACAATGCTTTAAGCTAAACTTCACGAGACAAACAACAGAAAATATTTTCCCCACAAGTTCTCACTTACTGGTGAAACACGGGAAGGTTTCCTTCTTCAAGAGCAGCCCAAGGGCTGGCAGCGGCCATCAGGCTGGGAGCTCAGCAGCAGGCAGAGTACAGGTACGAGAAACCAGAGACTCACCTGCGCAACCCACCCCTCCAAACAGGAGGGCTGTGAAGAGACGACCAAACCAGCAGAGTTAAGCAGGGATGAACAAGGACACATTCGTAGGGCCGGACCTCTTCATTTTGTGACCTTTATTTTGGTTCAATCACATGGCACTACTGCTGCTCACCGGACTCCCCCACGTCCGCCTCTGTCACTGAAGGAGTGACACACAACCAACAGCATCTATTCTGTGCTTTGCTTGGCCAGCAGCACTTCTGTATCCTTAGAGATTTTAAAAATACAGACATATTATCCTCCTGGGTAGCTTTCATTCTGCCCTTACCACTATCACCCCCTGAATGCTTCACAAATATTTTTTAATTTTTTTCCGCCTCCCCACAACTCCCTGAGAAAGAGCAAAAGGCACCCAGGCAACAAGCCCCTTGCAGCACAGCAGATGTTCTATAAGCCCTCAGTGGGCATAGATAGCTATTTTGCAGAGCCCGCGTGGCCACCCAGCACGGTCAGGCACAGAAGCAGGTAGGAAGGGAGAAAAAAGCACCTGGATTGTAGTCAGAGCACAAGTTTTTCTGACTTCTATGAGAGCGGAGAACTGCCTTCATTTTATAGCCACAGCATCCAGGTCAGCGAGAACCTCTCATGCAGAAAGCCTGCTTTGCAGCTTGGGTGGCCTGATTTTCTTTATGGCATTTTTGTGGCACTTCGCATGCTTAAATGCTGTAGTGTCGCCTATAACTTGACAGCATTCGGTGCATCCCTCAAATGGGCTGCGTGCATCTCAAGCTGAGCAGTTAGAAAATGAGAAACACAGCAAACATTTTAATTGCAGTAGCTTTCCTACGAGGGGGCAGCAGGAAGCTTAAACAGACAGCTTCAATTCACAGCAGCTGAGTGCCTGGCTTCAGCATGAATCCTCCTTTAACATTGCAATCTTGCAATCTAGTTATCTATATAGTTGGGTTTTTTTAAAGGCAACTGGAACATATATATGAAATGCCATCTCATGGATATATATCACCTCCCACATAAATCATTAGCAGAATTGGAACATTTAGTTCCATCACCACACAAAATTAGTGTAACAAAACCCATTGCAAGACCTTACAGACAGATAAGGCGATTTTTATTAAAGAGAACGCAATAAGCTGATTCCACCCACTCTCCCATCAACATACTCACATGTGCAGAGCTGTATGCATCAGTCTGGCCAGGATCACCTGTGTGCAGCAGGAAGCACTTGGGATAACACCATCATGGCCTCACCACATCTCCTGGGCTCCTCTATTTTTGGACACATCTTTTACACCCTTTAGCAGTGGATATTCTGATCTTGTTCTCCACTGTCTTGCCTCATCCCTCAAGATTTTCAGGCAAAATTGAGTCTTGTTATCCTCATCTGGGTATTTCACAGCTTCAGCACTGTTGGTCATCATCTTGTCACCTTATCTCTAAGGCTTCAGCTTGTTCTTTGTCCTCTGGTTATTTGCATGAAACACATGGGGTGGCTCTGCAGCAATTAATCTGCTGTTTCTCTGGTGTCTTCAGCCATGCATTTCCATTCACACCAGTATTAGTATTTCTGTTAAACGCTTCTGTGTGGTGCAGGTCTTAACTGCATGAGATCCTGGCACAGCTAATACAAGTTGGAAGCTGTTAACTTTCCATGGACCAAGGAAGGGAACAACCTTGGCAACAAGTTACACAGCTTTTGGCTGGCCATACAGAAACTCAGAGGTCATAAGTTTCCGTATATCGTGGCAAATTTTAGACAGCAGTCCCTCTAACAGTGGTAAGGGCAAGGTTCTCTTGTGTCTATGTTACCACACAAGCTTCATTCACCCTCTTTCCCACATCCCCTCATCCTTGCTTGTGCATCCCACTCCCCTGTCTCAGTTGCCCCATCACCTTTGAGAAAATACCATTTCTAAAGGCTGTTTCTGCCAAGCTCTACCCTCTCCTCTCCCATAACAAGGATGTGAATAAGGATGTTCACAGACCTATAGCTTGACAGAATTATTTGTCTACTTTTCAAAGGCAAAAAAATCCCACACCCTTTGCTCCAGGTTGATCTTCCAGCCAAGTTTCCAGACATGGAAGCGTTAAAATAATCAAACGGCTATGTCAGTTAGAAATTTAAGGAAAAACACCAGTTTCCTCCTAAACTTAGTCAAAAACCTTTTGTACTATAACTTCGCAGACAAAAGCTAAGCCTGAGGCAAGCAAGAAACAATGGAAAAATGCAGCAACAAGGGAAAAGCGCAGCCAAAGAAGAAATTTTGGTTAAGTCAGAAGTGAAGAACGGGAGCTCTAGCAGGAAGCATAAAGGAAGCCAAAACTGCAAACAATGTTGGCATTTTTGCCTACAGTAAGTGCATTTCATGAAGACACATATACGCACACCCACATATGTAGATCCTCACAGAGCGCTTTGCAGCCTCTCCAGAGTCACACAGTAGACTCTTCTTTCTCATTCAAGCTGGAGACCAAGCAAACCCATGGAAAGTCAGCAGAAAACAGGGGCTTTGCATCTCAGGAAGGTGAAATGCAGGTTCTTACAAGAAGCTTCTTTCAATCTACAAAAGTTCCCAGGGCCCACCACACACCACTCGAGACCTGCCTACTCCTGCAGGTGTAGATGAGAAACTACTCCCAGTGCATCTGGTGATTTGGGGTAACCTCTGTTTCAGACTTGAGATGCCTTAGAAAAGGCTTGTTCTCTGGAGGAACAGGAGTTCCTTCCTCAGGTAGCACCAGAAGGTGTCTAAAGAACAGGCATCCAGAAAGGTCAGCAGCAAGATCAGCCGCTCCTTTTGAAGGCCACTAGCACATTGATGAGGACTGAACTCCCAGGGTGTCAGAAAAAGCTGACAAGAGTCTCAGTACTGTGCACCTTGGGGAGGCAGCATCAACTCTGTAACATCACGCTTTTGCCATATTTTCCACTGACAGCCAAAAATCTATGTTGTCTTCCTCCAAATACCCTTCAGGATTATCATGGTGTTACCTTTTGCAACTCAATCTTCAAAGCAGTGCCTGCCCTTCCTATTAATTAATTTTTAGTGAAACTTATTGTGTTAGCAGTTTTGATCTGGTTATTCTGCTGAGGCTTGTCTAGAGACAAAATCCACAAAGCTGTAGTGCCATCACTACAAGCTTGCTCCCATGCATGGGAAGCCAGCTGAACTGCCAGCTCTCTGGACAATATGACAACATCCTTTTCTTATTTGTGACAGCTTCCAAATGTCTGAAGGTGCCACCAGCACAGGGCTTTAGTAGTCTCACAGTCTAAGGCACATCACCAGCATGTAGTGTGGGCCACCACACAGGTGGTTGGCTGGCCAATCAATCCCCACACCACCTTCATCAGCATTAGAAGCTCAGGCCACCACACAAGTTTAGCTGTATCATGACTTAATTTGTTTTAAACTCTGTGAAAATGTCAGAGTTAAGTCTGCACAGCATCATTCTCACCTAGCGTTTTTATTTTACGGACACAGAAAGGTTACTACTGCAAAACAAATTTGTAGGCTACGTAATCTGCCAGTCTACCATGTGGCCCTGCAAAGCTCTTACGTATAAACACCAGAAGATAAGACCCACTTTGAAGACCTACCTGTAAGCTACTGGGAATCAAGGATAATCAGGGCTAGTATTAATTATGAAGAGACTTGCTCCAACCACATATACTTTCCCAGAGATCTCACCAACAATGTGACAAAAAGAACACATGAATTCCACCTTTAAAATTAGGAAATGCACACTGAAAAGAGCAAACCCCAACAGTAAGTTTTTTTCCTGCAATGTGAACTAGTCCACACCTGACATGCAAGACAGTTTTCCTTCTTAAGTGAGTTTAAACCCCAAGAGCTCCGGTGTTTTCCTTCCAGCCTACCGCATCCATGCTTTGCAGCAAGTGTAGCTCAAAACTACCTGATACGGTAATAAAACAAAGTAACAACAACTAGATCCATCATTCATTATGATGAAAGGACTGTCTGTCATGGCTGGATCACATTATACCAGTGTAGGCTATAAATCTCCTCTGGTTTTACTCACTATAAAGAGAGAGCTTGCCCAATCAGAGAAAGCTATTGAGCCAGAGACATGTTAAGTGTTTTCCAGGAACACATCCCTCCACTTGGCAGGACTGGTATGAAAGCAGAGCCCTGGGTGATATGGCACAGCAATGAAAGCCTTCTTTTGCAATATACCACACAACAGAAAGTGGAAGTGTTTGAAGGAAGAGAATTTCAGTTTTGCTGGAGGACGAGGCCTCTAATCACAATCACTTCAGAAAGCTCTTAATATTAATAGCCATTAAGCTATGGGTTCACACCCTATGTACACCATACTGAAAAAAGTCCTCTTCCAAAGGCTGCCCCACCTGCCGAATCATAGGGTTGGAAGGGACCTCTGGAGATCATCTAGTCCAACACCTCTGCCAGAGCAGGGTCACCCAGAGCAGGTTGCACAGGAACGCGTCCAGGCGGGTTTTGGACGCGTTCCTGTGCAACCTGCTCTAAGATGCATCTTTTATCCCTCAGCATCTACAGCCAGCCAACAGAAAAGGAAATTAAGATTTAAAAAACAAACAAAACCCCTCAAAGTCCCACCAGACTGTCCTACCTACACCATCCTGACCACCAGTAGGAGGATATCCAGAGGTGCCAGTAGGATCTCTGCAGGTACTGATGGCTTGCTCAGATCCTGCAGTACACAGACCCCTGGATACACCACACCAGAACAGCCCTGCTACATTTCTGCCCTCCCAACCATCAGTCAGACTTATGTCCAAAAGGGCAAGACAAAACTTGGAAGAGAGCTCAGGTCATGCAGAAGGACAAATGCTAAGCTAAGACCTCCCAGCTGGACAATCTGGGGATTTTTGTGTCACAAATAGGGATAGAGCTTGTTGCCCAGAACTACTCTTTCATGGCAGTCAGACAGCAAGATTCCATCTGTCAATACAGTTTGCAGAGGTGTTCCAGAGAAACCATCTCATCCACAGTACTTTAAAAAACAAACCTGTGAGACCATCTCTGAGAGCAGAAGAGAAATACAGATGTAAAAATCACTGGGCTCAAGTCTTCACCTGACTGAAAGCAAAAACCAGCTTGTGGGTAGAGACCTAATGGACAACAAGGAGGTGAAGAGATTTAGGAACCCTGTGGTAGGCAACAGGGGGTCTCAACAGGCCTTGGGCAGATGGCAGCATGATAGCCTTCTCTATCTTCTGATGAGAAGATAAATCAGAATATGATCTTAAATCTAGACCTGTTCCCCAGAGGAAACTAGTAGATGAGGTAGCTTCTAAGACAAATATAAGCATATTTGTCTCAGTATACAAGCATATATAAGGAAAAAATATATACACATATAACAGCAGAAACTCCTGTAGGAAAATCCTAGAGGAGATATTTACCTGAGGGACAAGATGTGGAAGAGCATCAATAGCACTTACTTATGTCAGGAAGCAGCACTACCCCACAAAGGAGGACAAACAGACCCAGCGCAGGTAGTTTGCTCACCCACAGTCACAGTCTCACAGTACCTGAGCAGAGCTGAACACAGGTAGCAGGGTCCACCAGCAGCCCCAGACACAGAAAAGAGGTGCACCACATCCAGAGTTGACCCAGGGGTTGCAATCAGCAAAGAGGGGCCAGAGACAAGCTACAACATGAACTCAAAGAGCCCATCCAGACAGCAAAAAAAGAGACCCATCACTCCACAAGAGAGCCCAAGGCTGAGCTTAAGTAGAGCTGCTGGGCAGAAGGTGAGGATGGAGGCCCCAGCTGAGGCTGCTCAGAGCAATTAGGACCCACAGGTGCGCTGGGAGCTTGTTGGGTTTTTTTTTTTGCCGAAATCACAGCTGCAGCATGTCACAGCCAGGAGGCTGGAGGAAGAAGAGTATCGTGTCCTTCACGAGCAGCAGTTGCAGCTGGGAGGCTTCTTCCCATTGCACGCAGCAACACCGTGCCAAGGTTGAGCACAACCCTTGCCTGCTGTGCAAATGAGGATGACTGACCACTATGGTCCTTTGTTTGCTTTTTTTGTGTTTGTCTGTCGCGACTGTCAGGAATTATAAGCATCAGCACCACAGTTTTTGGTGTTGGTGCCAAAAAGCAGAGCGGTCAGAAGCCGTACCTCCTCTTCTCTGATTTAAAATGCGGCACCCAAAAACTAAATAAAGCTTTATTCAGTGCCACGCAAACCTTGATGAAAAAAGAAAGATCATGGACTTAAATGCTCTGGCTCTTGAAAGGACATCTAAACGGGCACTGGATGGGTATAAAATGTCCCCTCCCCCAGAGCTGTGGTAGGGAAGACCTCCAGTTAATTCCTCACTAGTGCCTGCAGGCTTTTTACTCCCTCTTTTCCTTTTTTTTTTCCTTGTTTCTTTCACCCGCCTCCATTCACGGCACTTCTTTTGACATCGGCATCCCCTTTCCCGGTCCCACGTAAAAATCCCTCCCTTAAAAAAAAAGGAGCTTTTCACAAGCTCCCCTCTCTCAGAGAAACAAGCAGGGCATTCACCGAAAAGGTCTGGGAAGGTCAAGTTTTGTCTCTTCACGTCCAAGCCTTGGGATGCCGCCGACACCCCGCACGACTGCTCATCTTGAGACTAGTTAAAAGGGAAAATGCCAGTAGGTGGTGTCCAAGAATAGCTTCTGGATTTGGCGGTGACAGTGAAACCTGTGCTGCGCCCGGGGCTCCTCTTACAGCCCTTGGCACCTGCACAGCGAAAGGGGATGCAAGGGGGGGGCTGTGGTGGCACCTCCGCATGCAGCACCTTCAGATGACAGCTGCCGCCTTCCTCCGGTCTTCAGGCTGTTTTTCATAAATAAGCACCTTTACTGGCCTCCTAAAGCTCCTCTCGTTTGAGATTTCTCCTCTGAAGAAGGTAGCCGGGTGACAAATCAGGCTACCACCAGAACAGGCAGCCGGAGTCTCCATTTCTCTCTTTAAGCTCTTGAGGCAAAGCCCAGCGCGTGTGTATCTTTAAGTGCCACCTGAGCTGAAAGCCATGAATATGAAGTCAGACTGGAGAACCTTAAATAGGAGACACATGTAAGTACATACATGTATGTGTATGTAGCATCCAAAAATGTCCACGACCGCTTCAGCTCAAGCTAGTTAAGACAGCAAGTTTTCAAAGGTACATTTAAACCAGGAACAGAAGAAGTGTCCACCACATGCATTTCTGTCCTGGAGAACACGTGACGGTGGCATAACCAGCCACAGCTCACAGCTTGTCGGCAGAACTGATTGTTGCTGCCTTTGGGATCTGGCCAGGAGTGGAAGGAGGGACTGGAATGGAGAACATCCATCTTGGCTTACCGCTTTGGCTGGCGAAATGGGCAGAGGGGAGTGACTGTTCCTGCGGCAAAGGGCTACTTTCCCTCGCTGTCAACACCACCAGCACCAGCCAGTATGGCTTCCAGGGCTCTTATGATCCCTCTCCATCAGTGTGCTGCAACAAGTAGCCTACACTCAATGCTGTGTGCATGTGTGTCCCCAAGCCATGTCTCTCTATAGACAGGCGTCCCCGTGGTGCCTCTTCCCACGCCTGTGGCTCGGAGGGGCTGGCAGCTGCCTGCAGAAGGAGTTAGTCAAATCCAGGCAAGGGAAGTCACAGCAAAGGCCAAGCAAAGACTTTGACTGCGTAAGCGTAGACCAATGCCGGACCTGGGCACCAAATTTTAGCTGTCAGGCCTCTCCCTGGCAGGATTCTGGCTTGCGCAAATTGACGCTCACCCAGAAGGTTTCTGGGCACGGCTTGGGAATTAGCAAAAGCCAGGGAGAGCTCCTAGGAGTCCCTGTGGAATCATCCATCATCTTCTGACAGCTGAGAGAGTTTAATGGTATGGACACCAGCTCTTCCCTGCCAGTTGGGCTCAGCACCAGAGAAAGGTCCTGTATGTGATTAATTTACTAGAATTAGATGTGGCCTCAGAGAACTTCCTTTCTAGCCTGGCTCTCAGCTCCAGCCCTCCTCTGACTTACTAACTACTACTAACTTACTACAGGCGTCCAATCCCCTTCTTTTCTATCATTTTGTGATTCCCTGCACAGCAGCACTTGCTTATTTTCCGCCCTTGTGTTGTTGTACTTCTGCTGGTCCCTTTGCCCCATCCCACGTTTCTCCTGCAGAAGCCTTTGGTGCGAGGGCTGTGTTCCTCCTGCAGGACGGTGCCTGCCTGGAGCCCCATCCTCGCTTGCCTTTAAGCTTTAGTGGGAGAAAAATGACAACTACGTTGTCCTGTAGTAAGCTGAGCAAATGCCAAATAGGTCTTCTGCTTGTGGCTGGAAGCAAAAATTACGATTCCTATTTACAGGTTTCTCTCTGTCATCAGAGCTACCCGTTGCCACCGTTGTACCTACTTCCACTCTCAGCAAAAGCCCGGGGTGTGAGCAGCAAGCTACCTGCCGGCTGTGCTAAAGGATGTCCTTTCAGCCTGGAGTAGAAATACCTTCCTGTTTTGAAAGCCTCGCTGCTGCAATGTAGTAAGTCATCAGTAAATGCCAGAAAAATCGCATTCTGGGCATTTTAACTTGATTTGCTTCCTGGAGTTAGATAAATGGCTGCAGACACTGTGCTGAGGGACCCGCAAGGAGAGGAGTCTGATCTATTGCGAAAGCTCAAGGTTACATTTTGACCCAAAACAGGGAAGGGATGTTGCTTATGTAGCAATGAATTCTCCTCATTTGCTGAGACAACACCTATGACAACTGTAACTGTAGGAAAAAAAAAAAAAGATAAGTCAGGTGGGTGAAGAGACCTCCAGAGAGCCTGTAGAGATGCTGTGAGCACCTTGACTTCCAGAGCTGGTGGTGCACAAGGAGGACACAGCTCAGCGTAGCTCTGTGCCCAGGTTGCGTCGGCATTGAGGAAACAGAGAGTTTGAATATACCTGGCCCGGAGTCGTCAAGAGGGGTGAGAGATCCTTCCCTCTGCTTTGGCACGCTTTATTCAGAACAGAACATTTTTGTAGAATTATAGAATCATAGAATGTTTTGGGTGGGAAAGGACCTCAGAGAACATCTAGTTCCGACCCCCCTGCCATGGGCAGGGACACCTCCCACCAGACCAGGTTGCTCCAAGCCCCATCCAGCCTGGCCTTGAACACCTCCAGGGATGGGGCAGCCACAGCTTCTCTGGGCAACCTGGGCCAGGGTCTCACCACCCTCACAGTGAACAATTTCTTCCTCATATCTAATCTAAATCTCCCCTCTTTCAGGTTAAAACAATTTCCCCTCATCCTATCGCTCCACTCCCTGATCAAGAGTCCCTCCCCATCTTTCCTGTAGCCCCTTTAGGGACTGGAAGGGGCTCTAAGGTCTCCCCGGAGCCTTCTCTTCTCCAGGCTGAACACCCCCCACTCTCTCAGCCTGTCCTCACAGCAGAGGGGCTCCAGCCCTAGGGTCATCTTCATCATCATTTTAAGGCCATCCTTTTCCATTGTCAGCCTTTTAGGAGAACAATGGCTAAATGCTGCCTTTGAGGAATCAGTGCATGTCTTATCTCATCTCTGCACCTTTTAGTACAGTCTATTCTTCCAGGCTCCTGGCTCTGCTTTTGGGAACAAGGAGTCTCCCAGCACAGGTCTCGGTGGCTGCAGGTCCCAGCTGAGCCTGCATGGATGGTGAGGGGCAGGTCAGAACCAAAATGACACAGGTTGGAAAGCAAGAAGCCCAAGTCGATGGCGTAGGGCGTATATTGCTGTGGCTTCATCCTAGACCACTGACCTTCCCGACTGGGATACAGCCAGGAGTCCCAGGTTACCATAGCTGCAGTGGTGGAGAGAGAGAGAGCAGCTGGGTGGGCGATGCCGCAGCAGGAGCTCTTTCCCGCAAGCAAACTTTAAGATTATTACAAGGACAAAACTATGAGGAGTCTGGTCTCTCACACATAGAACGTTCAGGTTCCTGGTCTAGGTTCACTAAATGCTGGACCATAGGCAATAGGTGTACCCCAGCGCCGCTTCAGCTGGCCACAGGGCTTTCCGCGTACTCTTTGGGCCACCCTCAGCTTTGTCCCATTGGGACTTTTTGTCGTGTTTATCCTGCTGCAGTTGCTACCTGATGGAGATGGCAACGGGATCCAGTGACGAGGGCACGAATGGGAGTCAGAAAACCGGTTTCTGTTCCCATCTCTGCTACTGACTCGCTGTATATCCATGAGCAGTTAATTAAGCCTCAGCTTTCTTCACTTTAGAACCGTGATAATTACATTTATCTCTCTTTGTGAAGAGCAAGGGCTTGGAGACATTTGGATAAAAGCCCTCAAAGAGCCAAGTGGTGTTATAGTTAGTTATAATAATTTTGACCCTCCCTGAATTTATAAAAGTTGTCCTGTTCCAGTGACTCTGTTTCATAGACAAGGCAGAAAAACCAGGAGCGTAATTACGGAGCGACTCCATATTCTGCTGCGGGCTCCTTCCATTGCATTTATTTGGCTAAACCCAGCTCACCTACAGCCTGCTACTTACCTTGCGCAGGTCCCAAGGGAGCATCGGTATCGCAATGTTATGACCATCACTGCAAAGCAACTCGTTTTTTCGTCACGCTGTGCTGGTCATTAAAATAGCTTTTAACTTCTGAAATAACAGTGCAAAGCACTATGCTAGAGGGATTTTGGCATTGCATAAATGACCTTTTTCAGAACAAAGAGAAAAAAAATAAGATATTGCTCTTTAAATTTATTCAACACCCTGATTTCTCTTTAGGTGCCTATATTTCAAGCGGCACTGTGAGCTCTACAAAGCAAATAGTTCAAGAATTACTGATGTTTACAGTGATGAGCCACTCTAAGTTTCATGAGAGACTTCATGTCCAGTGGGGAAATCTTACCCCTAACGCTCTGTATGAGCTTGTTTCACAGACTGCGAAGTCCAGGCTCAATTTTCTGAGGCAGAACTCGCTGCTTTTGCTGCTAATAGATATTAAAATGTGAACAAGCTATAACTTCTCTATCAACAACAATATTTAGAATTATAGAACCATAGAATCACAGAATGGTTTGGGTTGGAAGAGACCTTAGAGAACACCTAGTTCCACCCCCCTGCCATGGGCAGGGACACCTCCCACCAGACCAGGCTGCTCCAAGCCCCATCCAGCCTGGCCTTGAACACCTCCAGGGATGGGGCAGCCACAGCTTCTCTGGGCAACCTGGGCCAGGGTCTCACCGCCCTCACAGGAAAGAATTTTTTCCTAATATCTAATACTTAATCTAAATCTCCCCTCTTTCAGTTGAAAACCGTTCCCCCTCGTTCTATCGCTCCACTCCCTGATCAAGAGTCCCTCCCCATCTTTCCTGTAGGCCCTTTAGGGACTGGAAGGGGCTATAAGGTCTCCTTGGAGCCTTCTCTTCTCTTTATTATTCTTTAATAATATTCTTTATTATTCTTTAATAAATTAAACAATGCTGGGCAACAATCCTGGGCCCTGGGAGCAGATCTGTGCTGTTTAATGCCTTAGAAAAATGCCCGGTTTGGCCCAGGCCAGCCACCAGTCTCCCAGATGGAGCCTGAAGAACTGGTGGAGCTAGCACGGAGCACAGACCTTTCTTAAATGCGGTTCGCCTGTGCCTGCTCTGTGCTGGAAGCTTAGAGGGGTTTATGGTATGGACAAAACCCCATAGGATGGGCCCCACAAACCTCTGTTGTGCTTTTGGACACAAATAAAGGCGATACAGAGCAGAAAGGGTTAATCATACAGGTCAGATGTGTTGCTCCAGAACTTAAAATCTCCAAAAGAAGAAGAGGGAAGTGTCTGCATTTGCAAATGTGTGTGAGTCTGTGTGGGTGTGAGTGTAAACATGCACATTCAGGGGGAAAAACCTTCCAAGAAAATCACAGAATATCCACCACTGGATTACAAGGAAAAGAGATGCCAAGATCTTTGAATTAATTATTCTCGGTGAATCATTCTTACGGTTAAAAGCCATACCAGCATTTCCAGAAAAACTTTCAGTTTGGTATATGTAAACAAATGTAAAGAAAACAAACAAACAGCCGAGAAAATTTGAAGATAAAAGGCTTGAGATAATAAGATTAAAGATGTTAATCGGAGTCTCCACTTCTATAGACCTTGACATTCGTAGCTGAGTTTCTACAAAATACTCCAGCTCTGACCCGCTGGCCTCAGCCAGTGTAAGCCCAGAAATCCTCTTGCCGCAGCCCACCTTTGACTCAGCAAAGCACAGAGACACGTGTCTCGGTGACACGAGTTTTACGTTTGTACCCGTATTTAACTGCTTCAGGTCTGGGTTTAATACATAATTACAGGCAAGGATCTGCATACGCGCTTTGAACTTGGGCAGCGATCCCCAAACCACGCGTGCCTCCCCCCAGCTTACTGCTCTCTAGCTCACTTCATTCTTTACCGAGGACACCATCGTCTTGCCTTTCCCACTCCTGCTTCCCATCAAGACCTCCTTCTCCTCTGTGTGCATGTCATACTTGCTCCTCACGTGTAGTCCGTGGTTTTAAAGTCTCGAACTAACAAGCTTTCCAAAAGAGATGAATAGTCTAAAGGATAGGCGGGAAGAAACAGGGCAGAAGTTCTACGATGAGTTTATTTTACACCCTAGATTTACAGCCGATGAACTCACAGGTAGTCATCTATTGTCCTAACTCTGCTTGAATTAATAGTTTTACCTGAAATAGGAACCGATGGATTAAAGCACTTATCTGACCGTTTTAAGTGTTATTCAGGTGGTGATAGAAAATGCCTATCAGTTTTAAGCCTCTGTTTTCCACGAAACCCCAGGGCGAGTGTGTCTACAAGAAAAGCTCTCACAGGACAGGCAATGAACACGTCGGGCACGGCGGTGTCATTCTTCCCACAAAAAACAATTGCAGTTTGCATGTGCCATGCTATTATAAATGTATTGCTGTGCTATTGCTGTTGTAATACTGCATCTGCAAGAGATCGTGTCAGCCAGGATAATACACCGAGAAATGCACCAAGTCCTTCCCGTAGAAGTTTTTCCCTAACAAGTGTCTATTCAGGCCCTCTCCAAACGGTGAAAAAGACGAAAGATTCTTTGAAAAGAGAATACAATGTTCTGATATATTCAATATATCAGATACCTATATTATATATAGAGATATATGGGTATATAAAATGTATATACCCTATATATAATATATAAAATATATTATATATTTTACTTATATGATATATATAATATATTCTGATAATAATGTATCAGAATATCCTCTGATATGGCCAAAACAGACAAGGAGAAAAGGAAAACCTTGTGCAATAATGGAGATGGGCTAACGCGTCGCCACCAAAACATTTCAGCCTGAGAAGTTGCTACCGCGATCGTCGGCTGCCAGCAGGGCAACGTGCCAAAACGCTTCTGAAATGCGGCTGTGGTTGTAGAGGAGCAATAAAAAAAAAAGTCTCGCACGACAGCGCCAACCTCTGCTACCCCAACACGAAACAAAGAGGGGATGCAAATGAAAGCCTTGCGTAGTGAGATGGAAGACAAATCCTCGTTGCCTGACATGTGTACCACCTAAGGAAGTGCGAGACAGAAGGGGACAGAAGTACGCTCGTTCTCCAGCTTATAAATAGTGAAAAAACATGAGTATGTAGTTCTGAAAATGTTGCCCCGAAAATGAAAAATCTGGCCCGGTTGCGTAAAGCTTCTGCTGTGTCAGACCAGCTCTGCTTCAGAGGAAGCAGGACGCGACCGTGCCTCTGGCGGGAATGCCAGGGGTTTAATTACTGCCTCGGCCACCGACATCCCCGCCAACCTTCTGCAAGCCGTGACGTCAGCTGGCGAAATCTGTTTCGAGTCTGTAAAATTAAGCCGAGTACGTGCGGTCCCCCACCCCTACCTCCTGCCTGTGTGGGTGCTACACCTCCCTGGGCAGAGCTCCTCTCCTACACCGTGTACACCGACGGTGCTAAGCACGGAGGGAGAGGGATGGGTGGAAATAAAATCCCCATTGGTCAATACTAATCGGCTGGATCTTTTTCCCTCCCTTGGTTTCGTGTTTTTCCCTTGCAGGCTTTCCACGCTGCCTTAGCCTTGAAGAACTCTTCTGTAACTGGAGCCTGCATCAGCCAGCAATGATGCTACGTCCGAAGCGGAAAGGAATCACAAACATTCCATGGCAGAGCTTTTCTGGCATATTTTCTGCTTGCCATCTGTTTACAGGGAAACGTCCTCAGGGCAGGAGCCTTCTGTGTCGTGGATTATATTCTGTCGGTACCTATCAGATAATAAAACTGGTTTTAATTAAGACAGGCTGAGCAGGGACTGGTGTCGTGTACCTGCAGTGGGCACTGTGCCCGGGTGAGTGGGAGGTGAGACTGGCAGTCTGGAGACCTACTGAGGATCTCAGGGGTCAAACACGGGATTTATTAAGACTATACCGGATATTTACACTGCAAAAGGCAGATCTGTGCTCCTTTATAACCCAGCGGATAGAAACAGCTTATTCTAGATGAGGGTTCGTCCCATCCTAACATCCTTTATACAGACAGTCTCCAGTGTCACGTTGTTGGTGCTGGTGTTGGACAGCTGAAGGTGGTGAGATGAGTCTGACTAACTCAGTTGACCCCTCAGAGTTGCCCTTGGCGATATGGTGATGGTGAGGATATATTTCAATTGGGTGGCCTGTGAATGAAAAATAGCGCCAGGCTTATTTTGTTTAGAGTCATATTCAATTACAGCACCAGGCTTTCCCAACATATAAACAAAAAACATGTTCTTGCTAGCATAATTTATACTCATTCCCAGAACCATGCGAACACAGGCATTTTTATGCTAGAATAACCACAGGTACCTCTGCTATGCAAAGACTTTAACATTTGAACGGCATAAAACTGTCATTAAAAGTAACTCTTTCCCCAAGGAAAGCTCTTCCGCAAAGAGCATTTCTAAAGGAGCTGCACCCTTGGCAAAGAGGACGAGATGCATATCCCTGTCAGAACACATGGAAGAAACAAGCACCAATATCTCCCTGACGCTTTTGTGCCGTAAAGCCTGCCAGGTTCGGAAGGGGATTTACACGTAAAAAAGCTACCCAGCTATTCTTTGGCACAAATCAATGTGATAAAACTGCTCTGATGGAATAAAAGCTTCATACAGCACTGCCGTTATTGCATATTGACCCAGAGTTTCCGCTGGGTCTGTCCATTTAACTACAGTGCTACTTTCAAAATGGGTTTTGTCGTGTCCCCATCGTGCCGTGTTTCTGCTTTTGGAAAGACTCAATGGATTTTCTGAATTGTTTTTCATAAGGACGCTGAAGTCGTTGAGGTTACTGAAACAAGAGGCAGGAAACATGGGCACCTCGGGAGCAGCCACCCTAGCAGGATGCTAACGTGCTATTCAGGTCACAGGTTCTGGGAAAATTGGCTTTGAAAGGCAAATGGAAAGGTCAACTCTTCTGCAGATGGTTTGGTCAGCAAATGCCCTTGCCCTCCAGCACTGCTTGTTTAAAAGGCATAGCGCTTCTTTAGGTATAGGAGTGGCTGGTGACCTCAATATTTAACTAACAATTAAATATGATCATTGCAACGCAAGGCAAAACCATCACTTTTTGACACTGATGATTTTGAGAAGAGGGTTGTACAGGCAAACATTTGGGGCATTCGGGTTGCCCTTGGAAAGCCCTCTTCAGTTGGGAAGACCATACCAACCTGGGAGTTGCCCGCCAGGGCAGGAGGAAGCCATAGAAAAAACATGGGGAGATTAGGAAAAGGGAGTGATGTGGGGCAGCTGGAAGGAGCTGGAAGAGACTTGGAGGAGGGAACAGCTGGAAAATCTGCTCTATTTATTCAGTGGACAAACAAGGCAGCTCCTCCATTAATAACAATTACTCAACCTGGGTGCCCTAGCCCCAGGTTGACAAAGGATTTAGGTTTGGTGACAGCAACTCCCACACCTCCCTTCCAAGTGCCTGGCTCCAGCAGTGAAATGCCCAAACCCTGGCTACTCAAACCTCCAATGTGAGGTACCATAATTGCCAGGTAATTGCAATTAACACCTAAAATGGCCAATAAGGAAAGCTAAGGAAATGGCTCCCCTGCCTCCTTGAGGTGGATTTTGAATCCCACCAGTACGTGGGCACAACAGAGGATTGCTCCTTGCTTTACTTCTCACATTGCCATGCCAAGGTTCCATGCATCAACCAAGGGGACCAGGGCACTCACCAAAGGCAGACATGGAATTGCCATCTTCAGTCTAGCAGAGATCAAGCCAGCACCTCCTTTCAAAGCACCCACGTTGGCTGGCGAGAGGGAAATGTTTCTTGGTTCATCTTGACATCAGACCACTGGGCAGCAAGGAACATTAAGTTAATGAAACAGAAAAGATGGAGGACCACAACCACCTAGCCCAGTAATAAGGATATTCTCCTGGTAAGGTGTGAAGAGGAGGGATCTTCAGGTATCCCTTCTCCACCGCCATTTGTGCATGTTCTCCAAATGACTCTTTTTGAACAACAGCCTCTACAGCCTTGCTAGTCCGAGGGACATATTGGTAACCAGCGAAAAGCCTCGGTATTAAGAAAAGAATATTAATGAAGCATCCGGGGATGCGAAACATTCAATACCCAACCAGTAGAATAGGATCCACTGCTAGCGGGTGAGGGCTTTCCGTTCCAGATAAACCATCTCACCAAGAGTAACCAAACGCAGGGGGATCCCACCCGCTGCAGCTCCCAGTGGAATTGTCACCCACAGCTTGTGGAGGGAGAAAAAATTCTGTTTAGCAAACTTACTTTCACTTGCAAACTCTGTGTTGAGGTCCTGTAATTTATAGTCTTCAGCGCTTTTGAAAGCACAGTTTCTCAGTGCTTGGAGAGAAAGCATGTGAGAAGTAGGAGACCCAGTTTGTACACCACTGGCTCACAGTTTTTGCTTGGAAAATGGGTCTCGGTTTTCCTATCTGGAAAACAGAAGTACTACTAGGTCTTTGAGGTTTGCCCATGAACAATGCCCCTGGGGCCTGTAACAACAAAAGCATGAAGAGATGTTCTAATAACAGAGATGCTAAACAGTATTAGCATAGGTTGCATGATACAATGAACTATAATATTTAAAACATAAAGGACAAAAGTCTGTTCTGTTGATACACTACATCTGAGATTAGTAATCTGAGCAGCAAATGTATTCAGGTCTGCTGGCAGACACCACAGGAGAGACACACAAGGCAAAGAACCTGCAGGCTTTCTAGTAACATTAATCTGCATTTATATAGCACATTTCACTTGACGATCTAGAAGAGTTTATTATTAAAACTCTCACAAGCCTCCTGTGGGCTAAGAACCATGCTGTGTCTTTTTAATCGATGGGTAACATGGACTTCATCAAGAAAAAAAGAGTTGAAGGTCAAAGACGGTGAATGTCAAAGCTAGACAACTTACCCTTACTACCCATCTTTTGTAACTCTTGTCTGAAGAAGCAGAAAGCAGACAGGGATGCGCTGTTAATCAGAAGGTTACACTGCAAGCCATTTCAAAGCAGTTATCATGAATAATATCTACCAGCTGTGTCGCATAGCTTGCGAGAAAGGTGGACAGTCTGTTCCCTGAGCCAAAAGCTGACCTCCCGAGGACAGCACATCCAACAGCACCCTGCACACATACACATGCATGTGCACAACCAGAACATGGATGCTCTCCTACAGACAGAGTCAGGACCTTGGGTCCTGGCTCCCATTGATTTTGCTGCTTCCAACAATATGAGTAGAGAGGGAGAATCCCCCAAATCATGTCTACCTTTCAGAGGGAAATCCCTTTATGAGAAACACTTCAGTTAACTCATGGCCATATCATGCCATGAAACTATACATTCATGGAGTGCCTGTCTTCTAGTCCTGAGAGGGAAAGATGGTCTCTCCTGAGCCATGAGAAGCACTCCTGAAATATCAGGGGTGCTATTTAGAGCAATTGTTTTCAACTTTTGGCCATCAGACCTGTGGCATCCATGGCCTACCTTTCATGGGTCCATTAAAGCTAAGAAGAATGACCTCTTACCAGTAGGTTTCAATTTACCATCAAGGAGGCTGAACAGCCCTTCCAGAGTATTTTCAGAGTTGAAGAAAGCTTGAAAAACACTACTTCAGAACTTCACACCAAAATTCCCATTCAACCTCTCCCTCCCCGAGTAACGAGATATGACAAGACCATGACCCAAGGCGGCACGGCTGCAGGCATAAAAAAAGTCTTCTCACTCAAGTTATTCATCAAATGAATAACCTGAACGAGTCTCACTTCGCAGTGAGTTTCTCCGGGCTCAAATAAGATGCAGCTACAGAGCTGGAAGTCCAATTTGTGTCTCCCCTTGGGAGGCATTTTCCTGTAAGATGAAACAACAGTGGCTACTGAATCAACACTGTGAACATCCTTGCTGTACTATTCTTTATCCACTTTCAGAACTCTGTTATAGAGGAAAAAAAGTTCAAAACCGCAGATCTACAATATTAAAATGTTGACTGATTGCGTAGTTCCATAGGATAAGGTACCCCCTATATTGCAATGCCAAGACATACACGTCTGTGTGCATGCAAGGACACGTTCTTTGTGTCTCCACTGGCTCACAGTGATCACACCTGACAAAAAGGCTCAAAAATTCCAAAGTACCCAAAAGTTTTGGGAAAACAGGTAACAAAGCTGAGGAGCCAGACTGCACCAGTGCCCATAGTGAGGAAAAGGCCACAGTGGCACCCTGTGATTGCACCATCGAAGGACAACATCAGTCAACCCCCGGATTACCCTTTAGACACAAAACTGGAGGAAACCAGGCTTCGCTGACTCCATGGCTTGTGACACGATTTGCGGTTCTCCCTGCAGTGTCTCTGTGCCTTCATTGCATGTGGGACCTGGGCTGTCCTGGTTAGGTGAGGACGGGTTTCTTCTCCTCCGCTCCCTCACCTCCACCTTGCAGTACAGGCTCAGGAGACTCTTGTCCTGCTTTGCCACTGACCTGCTAAGGCACTTTCCCTCTCAGCACCTCTGTTTCCTCATCTTTGAAATGAGGATTATGACCTCTGCAAGACACTTTGATGTCCACAGATCAAGCGTGCTGTGGCACATATGCGCGTTCTCTCTATTTTAAATGTTAGGGAATATATCACCATGTTTCTTTTTCCTTTTGTTTATTCACCTTTATTATTAAAAATGGAAATCAATGAACCACCCTGAAAAAAAAAAACCAAAAAACTAAAAACAACAGCCACTTTGGATTGACCTTCTTTTTTGAAGATAATTACGAGAGAGAAAACAATTTTGAAACAATGGATGGCAAAGTGCAATGCTTAGAAACTATAGGGAAGAACATATTTGTCCACAGCTCACTGTTGCAATATCCCTGTTCTCTTCCATTTTCTAAGTCATGTACAAAACATGCTTCCAAAATAAAATATTCAGCTCTGAACCGCTGCAATGCACAGCAGGACGCCTGTCAGAGCAAAGCGTCACTAATGGAGGATACCTCGTATGATCCTTGTATGATGAAGACAAGTTCAGACTGCAACAAGTCCTGAGTGAGAATATGGCACCCGAAACCGATGTGCACAGGCGGTGAAACCCTGCCTTGATCAGCCACCCAGAGCAGTTGTCATCTTTCCTTTTCTTCTCAGGAATGGCCTCCTTCCCTGGCCGGGGTCTTTGGAAGGCACTGTTGGAGGATGGAGGGAGTTTGGGACTCAGTCAGATGCTGACTCTGCTCCTAATCCACCAAAACCAGCACACCACTTTGGACCAAGCAGTGATGTCCAGAAAAGCCACAGAGACACTGCATTGCCCACATCTGACTGAGTGCAGAATTTGCTCTGCATATGATTTTAACTGCTGAGACTGGCAATTAAAATACAAAGATGTGATTCCCGTGTTCCAGGTTCCATTTGCAGAAAGCACTGTAAAAAAAAAAAAAAAAAAAAAAGAAAATATTAAAGCAGACCCTTTAACATACAGATGAAGAATATTTCCTGTGGAGCTTCTCAAAATAGTAAAGAGCCCCCACCCTGTCCTGCAGACCATGCAAAGCAACAGTTATGAACTGAGCAGTGTCATGGTCTGGGTGGATCTCTCACATTCACAGGACAACGTACTCTTACAAATGCAACTGTATTTGATGAGCTCATTAGGAAAACAAACAGACAAAAATGGCAAACAAGGGCTCAATCCCCTCTGTACAGACTAGTGCAACACATGAATTCACTCATTCACCCCTCAATTAATTAGGTTTCGAACTAGCAAATTCTCTAATTCATAGCTGGCAATCTGAAACTTGTAACTTGTGCACTTACAAGTAAAATAGTTCCCTGACAAGGGTGAGAGGGCTCATCTTCCTCATCCATCACGCTGCGGGCATCCTCTCTGTCCCACCGGGATGCACGAGAGCCTCAGAACTCCAGCTGCTCTTGGAGCCTCAGCACTCCGGCTGCTCTTGGAGCTGCTTCCAAAGGTTTTTGGGTGAGCTGAGGCATTTATGGCGCCCAGCGTGGAAGGGGATCTCTACCATTGCCGTGAGTTAGCAGGGGGCTGAGGAGGAAACTGCCTCACAACCAGTGTGCGAGGAGGATGGCTGGCTCCAGGGGACAGAAAGCTGCAGATGACGATAGCTGCATGAGGACCTTTAGCCCTTCCTGGCCACCGTGCCCTGCCTATGTCTTGCCCTCGCTCTGACAGCATGGCACAGCTCCTAGGAGAGACCCAAACTTCAACAGGATATGCTCCTGGGCAACCTGCTCTAGGTGAGTCTGCTGGAGCAGATCTTGGACCAGGCGACCTCCGCAGGTCCCCCAATTTATTGTCGTTTAGACAATTATGCTATCAGCCGATGACCCCTCCCCACCTGGGAAGGGGAATCTGGGGGAAAAAAAAAAAAAAGAGAAAACCAGAGGGCTGAAACAGAAACACATTTAATAGAAGGCAACAATGCGTTAGCCAGGAAGTCCCTAAGCCACCATGCCTCTGTCACAGGTGCGTGTGGATTTCCCTGGATTTCCCATGCCCATGCCTGGGGTGTTCATAGTCAGTTCCACCCTATGTCTGCAAGTCTCCCTGCGCTACTGTGATGAGGATTACAAGTGCATCTTTTCGCTTCCCAAAATGGGAAGCCCACCTCTTGTTAGGGGACAGGGAGAAAGGGGATAAACAGCAGTCACTACTAATTTAAAATGTCCATAGAAAGAAACCTTTGACATGAGAATGATGGGCAAAAGCCCTTTCGCAGTCTTCTTCCACATCCTCTGATAGATGTGATGCAGGCATGACGCATCACGGTCATGAATCTCCACCTTTAAAACCATGAGGTTGGACTGAAAAATCACAAGAGTTTTAAATATATATATATTTTTTTATATATATGTGTGTGTGTGTATATATATATTAAAAAATATAAAAAACGGTGCTTTTTATTTGCTGCTAGATTGCGGTTGTTAGGAAAGTAGCCAAATTCTCAAATTGCTAGAAACTGCCTCTTAAAAAAAAAGTTTGAATAAAATAAAAACCAGGCATTTGTGAAATGACAAAGACCTCAAAGCTGAAAATGAAAGACAAAAGAACCAACATTATGAAATTCATGATAAAATTGTGGCGATATGATAATACCAAAGAAGTCCCAAATAAGACACAGCAGAAAAGACCAGCCTATGATGCATTTGGACATCGATTCTCTGTAGAAAGGACTGGAAGAGCTGAAAGATCCTGAACGTGAACAGCCTTCAACCAGCAAGTAATGCCTTATCTGACATGCCTTTATGTACATGCCCTTGGTTCCTGGTCCAGACTCCAGTAAACAATCTGCAAGACAAATATTTCCGATACGCATGTGTGCTGCGCCAAACGTGTAGCAGTTCTGCGTGCAACCAAATGACTCCCTCACCTGGACCAACTCCTTAAACACCAGTTTACACAATTTCTGTTACTGAGAGCCCCAGAAAACTGACTTCTCCACTGGATTCACGCACAGCCAGAGCTTGAACCCCTCAGGGCAAGACTCAGGCCAGAATAATTCAGGAGGCAAGAAGAAGCAAGGAAGCCACATGAAATAAATATCAAGACGGGGGTGCTGCTGCTCCTGGCCCTGGATTCCCGCCTCCATCCATGAAGATGTGACAGCACTAGCCTGTCAAAGCGCACAGGTGTGCTGAACACCCTCCCCGCACTGTCCGTACCGATAACCGTCATTTGTCTTTCCCACGGGTGTGTGTGGGAGGGCAGCCTCATGAATGTTTCCGCAGGTACGCAGCATCCTGCACTTTAGACTCAATACGCAGTGCCAGGGGAATCCATCCTCGGGACACTTTGAAGCCACACGGCACGGCAAGAGGGCAAACAGAACGTCTCCCACTCTGTCCTCCAGCCCCTTGCGACGCATCTTCAGCCACTATCCTCTCCCTGGGCACCCACCCAGGGCAAATTTATACAAGGTTGGGTTTGGTCTCCCAGACCTCTGGCTGAGGATTTCCAGTGACAAAGCTACAAAGGTCAAAAAAAACCCACCCAACCCCAATAATTGTTTATCAGTGCGGCTGTTTTACTGCAGTGATTCTGAAAAGGAGGAATTCCTCTGAACTGTTATACACTAGGCTCCAACCACTGAATCAAACTTATTCCCAGACTTCCTCCTTTATTGTATTACTCAGCTTTTTCCAAGTCTTACCAAAACCAGGACTTCAGTGCCTTGCCACCCAGAAACCAAGGGAAGCTTCCACGAAACCAGCAAACACCTCCCATCTTCTCATGAACGTCATTAAAAAAGCAAAACAAACCAGAGAGGTTGTACGAGTCAGCCTATAAAGCCAGGTGTGAGGAGAGCAATGTCAGTGGTAATGGGGCAAGAAAGGCAGGGTAATTATACCACACCAAAATTGCCATCGTGCTGCATTCCTTTCCGGTGAAGGCCAGCTAAGAATTAGATACACCTTTTTAAATCACCAAAGGGAGTGGCTGCAAGATACAAGGTGCTGGGATTAAGATGAAGTTCTGGGTTTGCCAGTTCTCAGCAATGGCTTTGGTGGCTGGGCTGGGCATGTCATTAACTGTTCCCAAACGGTGTTCACACCATGCCACTTCTTTTTCATCCTTATACAACTCTCAGTATTTCAAGAGTCCCAGGCTCCCACCGAGCGAAGGGCTGTACGAACCCAGAAATGGAAAACAATAGCTACCCACGAGGTTTTGTGTGCTTGGTCAATCAGTCAAGTTCAGTAACTTGTACCTCAGCGTTATTTCAGTGGAGCGCAAATACTTATTGTGTTGCTCCAGCTACTACCACGAGGTCTGCAAGGCTCAAAACCTCAAGAGCTTCCCCATGGAGAAGGCTGGTACAAATCCTGAACGGGGCCCATTTTGTGCAGATGATTTAACAGGGACCGCATGGGTGAGGGAACAGATTTGGCTCAGACCTCTCCCTTTTTCAGAAGAACAACTGTAGGAGCTTAGATGGCAGCACTTACCCTGCAGCCCTTTGCAGAGGGGGAACCTGCTGGGAAGCTGGGTCTCGAGGACGCTCTTCCGTGGGGCGAGGAGGCACAGTAATACACAGAAATGCAACCCTGCTCCACAGACCACTGGGCAGGGCAGAGGTGGGTAGTCCTCTTCTGCTGGAGAACGCCTCCCTAGGAGAAACCACGGGAGCCGCCATCACACAGGCAGGACAGCGGCACACAGAGGCAAAGCTCCTGCTCTGGGTGCCTCACCTTGTTTGTGGTGCAAAAAGGATTTTCAATGTCCTCCTGGGTTGTTATGGGACAAGAGGAGAACGTGGCACAGAAACAGAAAGGCAGAGACCACCAGTGCCTTAAAAACATGGGAATGTCCTGCCCCATCATAACTTCATACTGCAGGTTGTTCCAGTCAATCTTTCCATGGCCGACAAAACAAATGTTGCATTTGTTGCTAGTTTTCAGAAAACACGCCAAAAAGACAAACACAAGGCAAAGCAGCTAGCCAAATGGCCAAGTCTTGCTACTTAATTATTTCAAAATGAAAAAGTTCAATTAAAACCAGCTACAAAACAAACACATAATGATGACCTCTCTTCTCCAAGAATTCATGCTTTGGCACAAACAACTGGCTGGCCTGATTTTATGTCCAATAAATTTAACCTTATCGAAAAAAGCAGAGGAGTACAGCAGAGGAAAAGATGAGATGTTCTGAAAAGAGCTCTTTGGGTGTAACATCGTACTACTAAATAAAAATAAAATGCTTAGGGCAATTTCTGTTCTCTCTGAGGCCAACAGAAAAAAAAAAAAGCGTAACGCAGCTGGCATCAGCATTTGTGAGGTGAGCAGCACACAAGAGCTGACAAAACCATCAAGCTAACTCCAGTTCCTCTTTGTGGTGAGCCTGTGAAGGCACCCAACTCACCACTGGAAAGCCAACTGTTTCTCACATGCAATGTTTTCATGCTACTGCCCTTTTGACGAATTCAGTCTCCTGGCAGTTATTTGAGGAAGGTGCTTTTCCAGGTGGTGAAGGCTGACACCCCATGTTTTGGCATAAAGAAAAAAAAACAGTGGTCTTCCTATGCCAGGCCATCAGGGATACCCACTGCCTTCATGTCCAGCTGTGCTGGTACAACTGAAGAAACCGTGCCTTCAGTAGGTGACTTCCTTCATAAACAGAAGCTTCTACGAGCCATCTCCAGCTGGGCACCTAGAGATGAAAACATCCCCAAATTAGCGGGCACTCCTGAAAAAGGAACCAAGCGTCCAAACACTTGCACAATGTGTGCTTACACTCAGTAGCTCTTGATTTCTCAAATGGCATCACCTACTGATTGCGAGCATTTCCCAACGGACACGCACCGTCACATTGAAACCCTACATATTGCAGTGACTTCGCTCCACGCCGCTTTACTCAACGTGAGTAATTAATCCGCACCGGACCTCAGAGGAGGAAGGACCCAGCCCAACGCGCAGTTTAAGAGACACAAAAAACCAAGTGACCCCTGCGAGGTCCTGCCAGAAAGCAGTCCAGTCGCCATGTCGCGTTGCTAAAGAGATGTTCATGCCACCAAATCCCAGCAGCGAGGAAGCGAGGAGAAAGCCTTCCTCAATTCTCCCCCCCTTCCCCCAGGACCCTGAACTCATCAACAGGATCATTACAGCGTGCCTGCCGGGACAAGTCACTCCTGCTGTGGTAAAGGCGAGGGATTTCTGGCATTACAGGGCCAGTGGCCTCGGCCGTGCTGTCTGCAGAGCAGGACACCCACAGACACCGCCACGTTGCATAACTACGGACACCGCATGTAAACAGGAGCTTCCCCGCTCTCTAACGAGCCTTATGCAATTACCACCTCTCATTAGGAGGAGGTCGGCGGGGAGGATTTCAAAGGAGCTAGTGCCCGACTTGGCCGGGAGGCTGCGAGAGATCTCCGGCTGCGACGGGCGGGAGACGTGTCCCCAAATAACAGCCGCTCCGGGGCTCGACCCCGTGAGGGGAGNGGGGAAGAAACACCGAGCCATCTCTCCCCGCGCTGGAGATGGGGAGTTAGCCAAGATGCCCGGCTCGGCCTCTTCGCCGAGCTTAGAAATAAAGGTGCTCCCCGAAATAAGGGGCGCAGGGCTGGTGTGGTTCCTTCTCCAAGCACCCATCACCTGCAGGCCACAGCTGGGGGGTCCCCGGGCCCCCCGCCAGCCCGGAGGCCGGCCGGGCGCTGCCAGGGCCTACCCCGGGCCCACCACCACCTCCACCTCCTCCGCCGCCCCCTCA
>VYZM01024084.1:154289-183198 GCA_013398915.1 Dromas ardeola | reverse complement strand
CCTTCTGTGGGCACATCAAAGGAGGAATGAGGCCGGGAAAGAAGATCTTAGTTATGGGCATAGTGGACCTCAACCCCGAGAGGTAACACCCGGGCAGGGCTGTCCCCCGCCGGGGGGGGGGCGAGGAGGGGGGACGGGGACACACACGGACACAAACACACGGATCCCTCCTTTCTGGAGAGGGATTATTTTTATCATTTTAAATATAGCGTGCTGATTTCTCCTTTGACCCATAGAGGGGGCATTTCTTTAAGGGATCCTGTTTCCCAGCGTTTCACTTGGGAGTATAGAAGCATATATATATATACACACACACGTATATATACACATACACGCACAACGCACATGCACACACACACACACATATATATGCTATAACCATGTTCTTGTCCCCGCTGGGCTTTCGGAGCATTGCCTGAATGAGCTGAGCTGCCACCCCCCCATGCTTTTACCGTCAATGGCTTTAATAAGCTGAGAACTGAGACTGGCGGCATTTGGGGCCGATTTGCTTGTTTCTGGGTGAACGAGAGCCGTTCCGTGTGTGTTGCAGCTTTGGCATCAGCCTGACTTGCGGGGAGTCGGAAGATCCTCCTGCGGATGTGGCTATTGAGCTGAAAGCCGTGTTTACAGACAGACAGTTTGTCAGAAACTCTTGTGTGGCCGGAGAATGGGGGGAAGAGCAATCGTCTATTCCTTATTTTCCATTTATACCGGACCAGCCTTTTAGGGTGAGTACCAGGACGACAGCGGCGGGCACCGGATCTGATAAAGTGTAATGGGATGAGAGTCGTGGCAGAACCCGACTTGCCTCTCGTGAAATCACCAGTCTAGCCCGCGCTTCTCCAGCTGAGGCACACTGGTTGCGGGAATGTTTGTTGTCCATCGGGAGCTGCGCGGAGATCCCGCTGCTGCCTGCAGCTGCAGGCAGTTGCAGATGGGGCTGTGGACGCCTCACTGGGGTGCTATGACAAGCGTGAGGTTGTCACGCTGCGTGACGAAGCGCACTTCCTGAGCTTAGTTTTATAGCTGTAAATTAAAAAGTACCTCTATGTTATTAGTGCATTACAGGTTATTACTGGAGAATGTAAATACGCGGTGGGACTGCCTTATGTTTTGATGGTTTCTGTAATGGACATAGTGTTTGCAGTTTAGGGCGGCTAATAAGGATCTTGTTCATCCTTTGTCTCCAGGGACGTTAGGCTGAGGTTGACCGTAGCCCTTCGTGTTAGGAGATTAAACAGCTAAGCAATAGTGGTATTCTTTTCTGAAGCCTGGGATTAAATCTCCCGTTAAATTTAAGTCCGTAGCCGCTTGGAAATGGTGTACGTGGAATCGCTGTGGTGCAGGGGATGGACTGGGTTGACCTAGAAGCAGATTCCCATCTGTGGTGTTTATGGTTATGTGAAGATGTCTTTGCAAATCAGGACTAACAAAGTATGCAGCTGCAGAGGGCTGCTTCTCTCACAGCGGCTTCACTACATTGAGGAAAAAAGGCTGCATGCCTTCTGCACGCGGCTGACCCAGGAAAACCCTCCTCCTCCTCCCCGCCCCTCTTATGAAACCTTGCTGGCCCCTCTGCTGATTGGCAGCGCTCTGACCAGCTGCCGAACTCTCTTAATCCATTTTGCCCCAAAAGATAATCTCCCCCAACCCCAAAAGCTCACCGTCTCCCCAGATGCTTGGGCTTTGAGAGGGTCTTTACGACTGGTTTTGCTTGCGAATGGGTTGCGCTCGACTTGCTTCTACAAACTCTCCCATCAGAGCTGGCAACACCCTTTTGGTGCATGTGGGAAATGCACTTGAAAGGGCTTGGAGGCTTGGTCCTGCTGCGGCGGAGAGGGTTACGCTACCTGCTGCAGTGGGTGGTGGCTGGGCCAGACAAATTGCAAATTACGTGTTTTCTGGGTGGCCCACTAATGACAGTTGACATGAGAGGACAGCAATATTGCACGTTTGGCATGAGATACTGTAGAAAGGGAGGAGTTGTTCTTTTCCTTCTTTTTTTTTTTTTTCCCCAAATGCACAATTGGAATTTAGGCCCCCAAATGACTTTGTACCTTTGATGGTCTCTCCCTCTCAGTGAATAAATTAGACTATTAAATGTCCTTGCCAATTACTTGTGACCCAGTCCAATTATCGTTCTGGCGTGGCCCAGGGTGATCTGGAAAAAAAATGGATCGTAAGCAGTGTTGAGGCTAACCATATCTTTTACATAACGTGGCCTAAGGCTGGATGCACCTGCCGCAGTGACACAGGAGCTACGTGGCAACACGGGCACATCCCTGTGTACGTGGTGTGCTACCAGGTCCCCAGGAGCTTAAGTTGTCCTGGACTGTCTGCTGCCACTTCTCCCGCTGCAACGTGCCCTCAGTCAGTCGGGCTTCAGCGCACCGAGTTTATCACTGGCCCCGTTCCCATTTTTATACGCTGTAATAACAGCAGAGTCGAGTGCCTGGAAGCAGCACTCAGCTCCAGACTACCAGCCTCTTGAAATGACCCAGGATTTACATTTGGCTTCGCTGCAGATTTTCTTCTTAGCCTGTCTGGACCTGGAGGTCTCCGAGGGCCTGTGCAAGAAGCGCAGGTTCTGTGCCCTCATATCCCTGCTTCGTGCTGGGACAGCTCCAGCGAAGCTTAACTACAGGGCACCCTCTCAAGCCACCCCAAACATCAGGAATCTCACGACCTGTCCAAGCCTGTTCAGCTCCAGGCTTTGTTGCTTTTCCAGAGCGTTTCTGCCGGGCTTCAGGAGGAGGGATGAGCTGTGTCCCTCCCTGATCCTGGTTGTGCCTCGTGCGACTGTCTAGCTGAAATCAAGCCATCCTGCACCGCGTTTCCCTCGCCGCAGCCCCAGTATGGAGTCTAATCCAACAGGGAGTCCTGGGCTGGCTGCAGCCACAATAGCAGAGGCTTTTTAGCTTTGCAGCAGCTCTGTGCGTACGTGTGGGAGGGGAGAGCAAACCTATCCCTCCTCTGGTGTTCACTGCCTGCAAGTAAATTAAAGGAAGCGTGGAAAGCATTGCAGTGGAAAGCATTGCAGAGGGAACTGGCCCTTCATTCTGCAGAAAAAAAAAAAACAAACCTGTAGCAAGGAATGCAAGATTTGGGTGGGAGATACAATTTCTTCTCCCTGTAATAGCCGTTTGAATCTGTTTCTGGCATTATTCCAAGAGGCAAAACCTCCCTGATGCCAGTGGGACTGGGTTCCAGAGTCCTTCCCACCAAGACCGCATGAGATTGGATTAACGTCCCTGTAAAGTAAGAGCAGATCCATCATAGCGTAACTGGTTTTATGGGGGGCAAACTGGTCTGGCTGTTAGGTGGCACATAAGTAGCAACATGTGTAACAGCACCAAGACTACTTAAAGGCTAATGGAGAGCTCTTTGTATTCTGTGAAATAACTTCCTAGTTACCCTGTGAACAACATGCTTCATCATTTTATTTTTACAGGTTGAGATACTTTGCGAGCATCCCCGTTTTAGAATATTTGTGGATGGACATCAGCTCTTTGATTTTTACCACCGTATTGAAACACTGTCAGCAATTGACACGATAAAGATAAATGGAGATCTTCAGCTTACAAAACTTGGCTGAGCTTGTTAGGACTGCAGATTCCAAACCGGCTCAAGTGCCATCGTCCGTTTGGAGAAGTGACAGCCGGCTCTGGACACAGCTATGGTAGGAAGGCTGCCTCGTTCCTTTTCTGCATGCAGTTCTTCACTCCTGTGCCGATGAACCGGGCTGTTGTTTATCCTAATGAAGAACACTGTTGGTTAATAGACATTGAGCCGTTTTTCTCGGATCAAAATAGATCACCTGTGCTGGATAATCAAATTGGAATGGATTCAGAAAGACTTGCAGTCTTGTTTCAAATCTCACAGAAAGGCAATTTCTGAAACGCAGCGCTAAAACCCGTTACTGAACAGCACTGACACACACACACACAGAAGTTTTTCTTTTGCAAATATTGTTTCTGCACTGAAGTGGAGTAGTGTAGCACAACATAGGGCCACGTGCTGACGTCCTTACCCGGGGCCTGAGCCTGGTTCCATGGAAATCAATGGCAAAACTCCCACTCACTTTAATGGGGTACAATCAAACTGTCTAGTCCTTAGTCAAGCACAATTCCCACTGATTTCTATGGGATTTTTTGCAGATGCCCGGCGGCCAGCTCTTCTGCTGGTGTAAATCAGCATTACCTCCACTGGCTTGCAATGGAATTTTGCTGATCGCTCCCAGCTGCTGATTTGGCCCAAGGACTGTGCAAAAACTGAATGGGGGTGTGAGGACACAGCCTGTGTATTTTAGTCAGGGTATTTGCATAGAATGTAGATCGTTACAAGTTTTTGCACAATGTATTGTTAATACAATTTTTAAAGCTTATCTGTAGTTTATTTATTTATACTCATTGTATGTATTATTAGTAAAAATGAACAATCTTACTGACGGTTAAGGACAGCAAAGTGTAAACATTTTGAATGTACAAAATGTCTTAGGTTCTTTGGGTAAACTTTACATATCATTCTTGAAAAATCATGTTTCCTATCGAACATTTAGTTACATTTTAATGGAGCCCTCTAGGCCCTGGGAAAATGCGGGCATAGTAGTTGGTGGGGGTGGGAGGAACTCTTTGCATATTCACTAGAAACTGTTTTTCAGGGCTTACTAACTTTGCTGCACAGGATAGGTTTGAGTTAAAGGCGATCTGTTTTAAAAACTTTAACAGCAAATTTGTAGGTTTAACTGTGCTTTTATAACCTGAGAGAAAGTTAAATTTGGCAGTCTCTTAGTTCAGAAAGAGAACCAGCCTCTTTCCAAGGGAGATGGGAGATTTTTTGCACTTGTTTGAGAACATATTCGGCCTTTGATATGCCAATTAAAACTTGTCTAGACAGCCAAGTTATTAATGCTTGAAAATCAGCTACTGCACATGAATAATAACTTTTCAAGTAGCTTTTTAAATAGTAGGTATAGCTGTATAAACACAGTCATTGCGCTACACTATAAATGAACACAGCCACTTTTCTTGGCTTCTTTAGGACTAAATACACTTTTTTTCCTTGGCTGCTCACAATAGACTATAGCAGGTCTTTCTGAGTAGTTATAATCATGATATAAACATATATTTAGGCAAGTTTGAAAACATGTTATATAGGGACTTTCTAAGACACAGAATACAAAAACATCCTTTGTAGCACAGTATTTAAAAAAAAAAGAGAGAGAGAGAAGGATCTCACAAACAGAACTATGTTAAACCTGCAATAAAGCTGTGGTTTAAAGCAACCAGAACTGGAATATCCAAAGTTAAGGGTAGAATGCCAGTTGTAAAGCCTCATTTTGCGCTAATTTGGCCTGCAGTTAAGAAGCCTTAGACTGCAAGCTGAAATTCCAACTGTGGCGCTAGTCCAAAGCCTGTTGAGGTCAATCAGAGTCCTCCGAGCATAGAAGCCTGATTCTTATTTCATGCAAGTGCAAATCCCTTTGTAAAGCCAGGGGGGTGTTGCTGCTGCTGCAGACGAGTTAAGAATCAGGCTGCCAGCTACAAAATACAAGTTTAAAATGGAATTTTTAGCCTTAACATTGACATTCCCTGACTTTTCCTACTTTTTCCAAATTATGAGAGAACCTGTTGTTTTTCAGATGATCTTTTTATCTGGTGTGCGGCTTTTAAGTTGTACATCACATTCTATTTGTACTCCAGATTGAATCCTGATATGAAATGTTCCTATCTTGCTCTGTTTTTACTCTTTTACATGATACATGATGACTGTGTCATTTTCCATTGTATAAAGAATGCTGACAGTGTTTCGGTACAAAATATATTCTTAAAAATTATGATGATGATGATGATGATAATAAAAATCCAAGGGAAAGGTGCTTCTACATGAGGTGTTTGGATTTTTCTCCAGCTTGGAAATGCTCTCTGGTTCCAAAGCAGACGCAGGCAGAAGATGAATCTGTTTGGAGAGATATTTAGCACCCTCCCTGCCTAGCGCTTTCTCCAACTAGATCTGTAAAGTGAGGTTTGCTGATGCAGTGCCGTTGCCTGAGGCTGTCCTGCTAGTCCAGTGGGCCATAAGTAGGAGGCTGGAGACAGCAAGTAGCACCATGACCCTGCAGGAGCACAGAACCAAAAGGGATCTCCCTGACAGCACAACGCCAGTAGAGATTTCCCCTCCGTGCCTTTACTGTAGCCCAGAAAAAGCGATTTGGCTGACTTAAATTTTCAGCTGCTCGGGATTCCTGGTAGCAGGAGTAGCTTAGCACAGCCCTTGGACTTTTCCTATCCTGCACAGGCTCAGCACAGCACAGTGCCTAGGCCAGGGATGCTCAGATGAACTCAACGCACCATCGTGACGGCCACGTCTCTGTCAGGGGCGAGGGCCCAGTGATACTGCCTTGCCTCTGTTCCCACCTGCTGTGCTGGACACTCCCAGTTTTTTCCTGCTGCAGTAGTTCATCTCGGGAAAATGCTTTTTTGAACCCGATTCTGGTTTTGCCTTTGCATAACTCCACCAACCGTGGCGCCCACCACCTGATTCTGCCCTGTTGTGGTTTCTGAGCCAGGCTTGGAGGCAAGAAGGGCTGTGAACCCACTTCTGATGGGTTGTGGTTTGGCTGAGAGCTCAGGAAAGGGCAGAAAGTCACTGTTAAGGCTTCCACTTCTATTTGTCTAACGCTGGTTTGGAAGCCTTTTTACTTTTCTTTTGCTCTTGGGCAGTACCTGGCTATGGCAGGCAAAAGAAGGATGATGTCTATATAACCAAGGGCTGTTCCACACGTGCTTGGCTTACTTTGGCTGATCATGTTCAGAAGCTACTGCTGAACACTTCTATGTGTGGTGTGAGTCGGAGAAAACGAAGGCCTTAAACTTTTCTGTTCAGTTGGACTTTGAGCCAAATCCAAATGTTCAAGATGGGAGACTGTGCTGCAAAATTTATATCTGAATTTTTTGGTCTCCACAATTTAGAGATTATTCAGATCTTCATTTTGGATATAAGCCCTACCAGACCTGAAATAAGACTGACTCCAAATTGGGCCAGGTTTTCAAAATGCTGTTGAGTAGGGACAAGTAGTCTGTGAGCTTCTTGGAAGCTGCAGTTCTTCAGAACTAAGTGAGTGTGTGAACTAACTTTTGAAATCTTACGCTAGAATTTATTAGCTGAATATTTCCGTGGTTTCCTCTGAATGAGGAAATGAATTCTGAAATGAAAGAAGCCTTGAATGGGTAAAACCCATGAGAAGCAGAATCCCTCAACTTAGCATAGCTTTATTTTTTCCAAAGAGGAAAAAGCAAAAACAAAAAACAACCAAAAAACCACGACCAATTTAGTTATGTTTGGAATTGGCTGTGATAAAGCTGATTTAATTTAAAAAAAAAAAAAGAAGTTATTGCCTACTCAGAAAGAGCCTTGAAATACTTAAGTATCATGTGAGGTAGTCTGTGTCTAAACATATTTCACATAAACGCTTTTTCACAGCCAAGTTGTTAAAAATGTTACAAAATACCTTCTTTTTGTGTCACAATTACAAATGTTTGCCCCACCTTGAAAGAACATTTTGTACTAAATATTCATATGTTGTCTATGTGAACTTGCACTAACGTATATTATATTCTCCCTCCCCTCCTTGACTCGCTTGAGAAAATAGGCGTAATATTGCTAAACCGGTTGAATGTGACATCTGCTTGAGGCATAGCATCTTTCTCAAGGGCTGTTTTGAGTAAACAGCCTGAAAACCAAAGGGAGGGCCTGATTCACCATTCTGCTGTGCCAGCTTTCCACCCCTGTCACTCTCCTGCTGTGAGGCTGAGACTGAATCCCTGAGATTTTCATGTAAGGGAGCACACTGAGATTTTTATCTTCCGTGATTTAAAACTATTCACTGTGGAGGAAACAAAAGAGTAGCCACAGCGCTCTCAAGCTTGGTAGCAGTGTTGGGGTAGCATGACGTGCTGTACTCCTAACGGAGTGTGAGTACAGAGAAAGGTACTGGGCATTTCAGAGCCAGCCAAGAGCACAGGCTGTGGAGCTGCATGACAGTGTCCCAGGGATGGGCATTTGCCACATTGCTAGCTGCCACCTTCTGCAACGCCATACCAGGACACACAGCAAAATACCAGCATTGCTTGCAAATTTGGAAAGCATGAATGGGTTCACGTTCCTACCCCCCTTCTTTGAAAGAGGCTCCCAAATAAATAATAGGAATAGCCATGCCACTAAGGTACTTTTTATCCCCACAGACATTCAATCAGTGTATCTGATGTGGGGCTCATCTTGCCTCCCATCCGTGAGAGGTGCTCCCCGCAGAAACCCACAGCTCTGCTTTCCACACTAAGGCCGGTTACAGTGACCTTTTAATGCAGAAAACTGCAGAACCGCAATTCTGCTGAGCCAGTTCACCTAACTAAGCAACCTCCCAGCACCCCTGGAACTGATAGGACAGTATGACGAACAAGAGTCAGGCTGAGGGCAGCCCTAAATGCCCACTGAGATAAGCACAGAAATTAGGAAGAAAAGCTACACAAGGTTAAGAACGGTTAGTGACCTGGTGAGATTTTTTGTAATCATGGGTATTGTTCTGATTTTCACACGTGGATCAGAAAGCATACAGGTAAAAGTCACTTTGCAGTAAATAGTGTGTGGGGTTAGAACCAAGGCCAACACAAACGAGGAGAAAAAATGAGCTGCAGACGCTTTATCTGGCTTTGATACACCCTCCCAGCTCCTCCCAGCAATCACTGCTGTTATGAACATACACAATTACTGCAACAAGGAGATTTAGCAGCATGTGCAAGATCAAAATAATAAACTCATACTTTGCCACAGGTCCTCCCTGGCTTCTGTTGCTAGGCCTCTCCATCTGCCTGTCAACAAATAACCATATCCTGCTGCTTTTAAAATCCATGGCAAAAATCCTTTTGACTTTCATGGAAATAGGTCCATAAGAAAAGGGGTATTTCTAGCTCTGCCTCTCCAGTTATTTTCAGCTGGGGCATACTCAAAAACTGAGTTTATTTTTAAGTCTGAATAGAGGACTATTTCTGTCTACATTATCCATTTGATAGAGTCAACAGAAAGCACAGCCTCTGTCTGCTGCAGTAACATTGGTTTCACAGTTAGCCGACAAAATGTCTTATATTCATTACCTTCTGATTTTTAAAAGTGAGGGCGTGCACGAAATGACCGGGCAATAATAGTAATATGTATCATTCACCACAAATCTATTTTTATGTGTTGTGCCAATTTCATAATGACCTTTTAATAACAATAAAATGTGAAATCTTCACTAGGTTGTTCTGTCTTTTATCTGAATTATTAATGCTCATTACACACCCTCTTGACTTCTTTAATTTCTGGCTTCTTTTATGTTCTGACTATTTTTCAGAGGTAGCTAATTCTTTCCCTCATAAAACCGTAGTGTGAAATTTTGGCATGAGATGTGCGGCTTTGGTAGCAGCTTGTGTAAAACTCCTTTACAGTTTAAACACACTATACAGAACAATCAAATAACTTCATTAGAGGAAAGAATAGCTTGCTTACTCATGCAAGACTCCCGCTGACATCACTGGGCAGCGTAAGCCTCAGGAGTTAACAGGCACGACTCAGACCTTACGGCCAGGACAGGAGACACCAATGGCTGGTCACTTCTGCATAGGAGAAAACAGCCCATCAGCAGCGTAACTCACACACATGCTCAAGTTTACTCTGGTGGGACTAAATTCATGGGTCAGGGTTACATGGTGAGTAAAACCACCATATTGGCTCCAGACATAAGTTATTATGAAATCCAGTGTTTCACTTGTTGGCATGATCCTAACTAAAGTTCACATTGACCTAAGCGCAAGAGGAAACTTTTAAGGTCTCAGCATCTTTCAGTTAAAGCTATTGGAAAAATTCTGCATGACCCAAACGGGAAAGGATTATGCTCTACATCCAGTTGTGGCTGTAAAAAATGAGTGAGGTTTCTGAGGGAAACCTCAAAATCCAAGCAGCAGATGAGCAGCATTTGAATACAGCTAGTTCCGTGGGTTTTCTCTCAATAAAATGACTATGAATCAGGTGCTCCCCAGACAGTTCAGCCTAGCTCTAACCCGTGAGCATGGATCTGTGGCCGTCCCTGCTCAAAGCCAGCCCGAAATTGGCCCTTTGTTTACTATACATGACCCTAAAACGGGGTACGTTAAGACATCTACAGATTTTGAGTTCAAGCACAGCATTAGGTAACCTAGACGCAAACCAGAAATGGCTGTGAATGGTATAAAGGTAGCCTTTAGTCCTCACCAGGCAGCAGAACAGCAGCCGCATAAGTGCCTGGGGGGATTTTCAAAAGGGGAAACATATACATCAAATTTCACCACTTGCATTGGCTTAAATCCTACAGAGGCCCTTGAAAAGCTCCCCTTTGACCTGTAATACTGAGTAAACGACAGATGTGAGTTTTGGGGGGAAGGAAGGGAAGGGGTCACCTACTCCATTGAGAGCACCTGGTATGGCGAGTGCCATGTGTACTTCTCTCCCATTCAGATCAGTGCTATGGATGCCTCACAGCTGGGGCTTATTTTGGTGGAGTGTTTCTGAGCTTGAAGTCAAGCCAATTCATGTTGAAGGATTTACTCACAGGAATACCACAAATACAAGTGCTAGCACTGCACTGGATCTTATTTTTGAATTATGACTTTCATCACTCTTCTAAGAATAGAGGCTGGCTTCGAAACATCGCATTGACTCCAGCACTCTCCAAAGGTTACACATTTCTCATCCTGTTCAGGTTTTGAGGCTTCAGTTTCCACACTGGTGCCTTGCTAGACCAGGGCTGTGATGCTGGGGGCAGGGGGGATCATTCAGCGAAAGACCCTGAGAAGGAGGTGACTTTCAGCAGCTCTCTTCCCAGCAGGCAGAAGGAGACCTGCAAGCCCTCTCAGCAGTCACAAGTGACAGTGAAACAGCGCTACGCTGACTCCTAGTTTGCAGAACAGGGCTTCCTTGGGACACTGAAACGTAGGAACAAAAGCCTGGTCAATTAGAAAAAAACTTCCTTGAAGCTGAACAGTAGATTTTAGCAGCAAAGAAAAAGCGGGGATTTTAATACTAGGCAATCTGATACTAACAGCCAAGTGCCATGCTCTCTTGGTGCCCAGAGGCCATGGGCATGTGTTGCTTCAACCGAGCAGAGAGGCAGAGCTCTGTGCTGTGGAGCAGCCCGTTGCCAAGCGCTGATGGAGATGCTGGAGGTTTCTGAGAGTGCTCAGTGGCTCTGCCTTCGCCTGGCTCCAAAACCCCTTGTGATGGGAGAAAAGCCAGTGCTGACAGTATTGTAATGTATGACAAGCTACAGTAGCAGCTCCAGCACTGCGTGCTCAAAGAGGCAAAGAGGATTCTTTCCTGGCTGCTCTCTAAGAAATTTTCTATTCGCTGGGAAAGATAATCACTGTCTAGAAGAGATCCAGCCCTGAACTAAGGACAGAATATGGCTCTCAGAAGAAACATTCTTGGGAAAGCAACAGATTCACTACAATCTCCAAGGGAAAACAAAATATTTTAATTTAAAAGTACAAAGGCAACAACAAGGATAGTGAGGGTCCTTTTACACCCCATTTTTGGAAGAAAAATACTATCAGCTACAGTGGCTACAAAACAGACTCTGAGGGGCAAAGCTGGGAGCAGCTCTGGATTATTGCGGGGGTGCAGAACACAGTTTACACATCCATCCCACTGCCTTTTCTCAGGGGTGGCAGGTCCTCTCCACAAGAGAGAACCGTTGCTGGAAACCCCACAGCCAGAGGAATTCTCCTGTGACTTCAGAGTTTTCTATGTCCTCTACAGACACCGACCAAGGTGTACTTTATTTAGCGCCACTCACTGAAGAACTTCAAAGCGCTGACAAACTTTACAATTTGTGTTAATTCATGAATGCTCCTTGTTGTTTACTACCGTTATACTATGGGCAAGAAGAGGGAAGAACAGAGATGTAACAACAGTTTCTCAGCAATCAGTGCTGTAATTTGGAATGTACTGATTTGCACGCACCTCTGTCTCAACACCATGACTTTTGGCTACAACACTGAAGTTCAAACTCCCAGGCCCACTCCTTCGCTCCCCAGGCAGACGTGTTTTTTCAGACCAAAATACCCAACAGTAAGATTGAGTAATGCCATACACTGTGAGTAGCTCCTCTGGGATCAGAAGGGCTATTTCTAATGCAAAATCCTTCCAAAATATGCTTTTTTAAATAGTAAAAATTGAATGGCATTCCATCAATTTTTTGCAGCCTCCACTGACTCACAGTGCTTTCACCTGTAATTTAAATAATGCAGAAGAGAAGCCGGGACATGGAAGATCAGGTTTGTTAGCAGGGAGTTGTTTGCTGCACCTTGAACTTAAAAGATGATGTGCTCACACATTTTCCTGGACAAAATACAGCAATCACATCCTAAGTGATGGAAAACGGGTAGATCTCTCTCGATTTCGGTGGAAGTACGCTGATTGATAGCAACTGAGCACCTGCTGGAGTATGAACTGGTTCCCATAATAAACCTAATGTCCTTGAGCTATTCAAAAGATGCTCTCAGGCAAAATAATGGGATTCTGGTTAGCAAAGGAAAGCATATGATTTTTTTTATGCATTGTACAGCTGAAGCTGTGATAATGTGGGCTAGAAGATGATGTTTTTAAGTGAAAGGGAAATCAGTTGTAATTATAATTGCTGTCTTTATGTATTATCAGCTGTATTGATTACCTTCATCCTGCGTGTCACTGGCAGCTAGGGAACATGATACATTATCTCATACTAGTGTTGGAGAGCAGCAGAGATTGGTGTATTTTTAGAAACAAGATTCCCACAGTGTAATTGTAGCAATTGGATGATGGCACACATGCATATTAAAATGCCAACAGATGAATTCCTGGACAGTGCCAGCAAACATTTCACTGTTTGGGGTAGGAGGAAAGGGCAGGAATGAACAGCTCAGAAGTTCAACAACTGACAAGCACAGCGTTTTTACCTCCAGAACTGTGCTCGGAGAGCTGTGTGGCTCACATCGGCCAGCCTGAAAGGGAAGCTGGTAAAAAGCAGAATCCCACTTTCCAGGATGAAGAGATGATGCATTTGTGGGTTAGCGTGTCCATATCTCTCCTGCCTTAACCTGGTCCCGTAACACATGAAATTACATCTCTGTACCAGTAAAGGGAACTGATGGCCATCTACAGACGTCCTTCGAAGGTTCAGTCCTGGGTGTCAGCTGCCAGCGGGCAGTGTTTGAGTGTCTGTATTGCACAACAGCGCATAGTGCATAGGTCCCTGGCTCACTAAATCTTATCAAGATTGCAGAAGTGCAAGGCTTATGGCTGGTCACAAAACTGTACAGATGTGGGCACACAGTTGGTAGGGCCAAGTTGCCTGGATGCAAAGTCGATTGGGAGGTAACCAGGAGCTGCCTGTGCAGAGCAGATGTGCAGCAGCATCTGTTGGAAACTTACATGTCTCGTAAAGCATTTATATGCCTCATAAACCAGAAGAAGCTGTTTCAGACTCTCTGGGAATAATATCAGCCAGGTTAAGGGTCCTGTCGTTGGGCTGGTTTAGACAGGAGTTGTACAGGACCAGTCAAGGTCTGAACCTTTCCACTGAGCGCCAATCCAAGTGTCTCTAAGTAGAGCACAATTTGGGTTCACTTGTAGAAGAAATAACTAATGTACACTTGAAGCATTCAGCAGCCATTCAGGTAGGTGTCAGAATGCCAAATATCTTCCAGTAGACTGTTGCTGTATTCAATATAAATAAACTGATGATCACAGACCATCACAGAAGCATGGTGACTATTATACTTGATAAAACTGGCTATCCAAATAGTTCACAGTCTTTGGCTGTACTAACTGGAATGTGTTTTGGAGGACAGCACAGGGGATGCTGTGGCAGAGAGCTATAGCATAGCCTGCCCCAGACAGATTTTTCTTTCAATTCTTTTTAAGTAGAATTGGTCTGAAACCTACTCAATAGTCTTGAATTTTATGTATTTATCACTGATATTGCAGTGATTTCAATTGCTGTTGGCGGCTATTGAACGCCTGATCTTTTTTCAAAATCCTGTTATGTTTATGCATGCTGATATTGTTCACAAATGGCAATATACTCCATGCAAAGAAAATTCCTCTCTGTCTGCCTTCAACGTACCATTCTTCTGTCTCATTATATGCCCTTTTATCCTTTAATAGGTGGATGAATAAAGAGAAGACCCTAAACTACCTTCTCAGTATCATTTAAGTTTGTATATACTTTCATCCTGTTTATTACCACCTTCTTCAAGGTACACAGTCCTTTTCAACCTAATGACCAAATACTAGACTGGAAACTTTTCTAAAACATTTTAGCACATGGCTTCAATCCACACTGTAAGAATGAACAGTCACCACAGTCAAAGTAAATTGCAGGTGGTGGTATATTACCTAACATCCTGATGTAAATGTAAGATAAAGGCTTACTCCAGGGGGTGTAGTGCAACATGAAATCCAAGTGTACAGACTTTGCATATCAAGTTTTATCTTCATTTCAGAAAAGCCTCTAATTATGCTGAAATGTGTGCTTTCAAGCTTTCCTACACCTGGCCTCCAGGAACCCCCCCAGTTAACTGCAGGCAATGACTCCCTCCACGTCATTCTTTCCCCACAAGGGATTTTAGACACTGAATCTACATAGCCACAGCACCAGACCAAGCGGACCTCTTCAGCCTGTTCCCACCTGCCTCTCACCAGCCTCCAAATAATTTTTGTGGCTTCCTTTCTGTTCAAGCCATCTTTTTTCTACCTGCAGTGCTAGAAAGGAATAGCCAGATCTGGCCTCTCAGAGCATACCAATCCACAGGGAACACCTTGTTCTGGAGAGGGCACGGCAGGAAGAAACGTCCTTCATGGCATTCAGGGTGATGTGAGCCAGATTTCAAACAGGAGGCCACAATTTTCACTGCCAAGAGACTGCCACCCATCTCAGGCACGTAGCAGCTCCGCTTGCCCTCTTCTGAGCTGCTTGGTTTAGACCTCAAACAGATCCAAAGGGAAATTCTGGATACCTTCACAGGTGAACTTCCATATACGGCCATGAAGCCACAGGCTGTGAGGGTTGGCATGCAGATATATATCAGCATGCCAAAACTTCCACAGCAACATGTAACTAGTATACACAAATACAATTACACATGCATTTATTGGGAGAAGGTGGTAGAGTGACTCGAACATGTGTCAACAGCTTCCCAGGGTGAGGATTTCAAAGAGCTATTTGGTGTAATAAAGACTGATGCTTAATATACAATTTTTCTGCAAAGACTGCTTTTTTGCATAGGCTAGCTGAGTGGCTACATTAATGGGAAAACTGGAAGCCTTTTAGTGGGTGAGTAGTAGCTGAAACTGCAGGGGTATTCATACCACCTTCTGCAGCATCTAATTTCAGCTGTGGTAATTCAGTCTGGTCTCTGTGGGTTCCGTACATAGACAGCGGAAAGAGACGCACTTCTCCAGAGGATGATTTAGCAGAGACAATTTTCATGCCCTGAATGGTCTTCCAGAGGCTTTGGTTCTAATGTTTATAAAGGGATCTTGAGGACACTTGCCTTCCACCAAACACCCAAATGTAGATGCCTGATCTCCCCTTCATGCACATACACACGCTGTGTTTAAAAAAAAAAAAAAAAAAAAGAGAGAGAGAGAGCTGGAAACAACAGCCCATAGATAGGTGACTCCAGATGTTTCCTTAAGCACCTGTTAATAGGAAGGAAACTACCACCCTAAGAAAGCGAAGAACAGCAAAGGCTTTCAGTGCTGAAGGCAGAGGATTATGCATCACTCACACAACAAAGACACTTAAAATTCTGCTTCCACGGGGGTTCACCAGTCCTGTCAGGCTTGGAAAGAGATCTGAATAAAGAGCCCTGGAAGGAACCAAGGCACTTAGGGCAGCACCTGCACAACATCCCTCTTCAGCATCCCACAGGTGATACAAACATCTTCTATATGTAGGAGTAAGAAACACAATACTCTGTATCAACTAGAAACACAAAATGATGTGGAAAGGGCTGTATAAACATGTGACCTTTATTTATTTTTAATTACTTTCCATATGGCTGAAAGCAGTTTCCTGTTAGCCAGATCCAAAGTAATTATTGGTTATGGGAACTTTCAGTGGCTTTCAAGTAGATCCTGCGTTGCCAGAAACAGGTGGTGATAGGAAAACACCACATGCCTCCCCTTTCACCAAAAGTAAAACCAGATAAAGCAGAATCGCATTTCAAGAGAGCAGATTTATCATTTTGCTTAGACTGAACACGGTAATATTTTATCCCTGTCCTTTTTGAACTGTTCAGCACCGGCATATAAAGGAAGACACAGAACAGTGCCTTCTCAGAATCCAAGCTACCAAATAGCTCTTGGCTGGTGGGTTTCTTTGCAAACAGCACTGGGAATGCTCAGCGTTTCAGTATTCAGCCTTCAATCCTTGGCGGTCTCCTACTCTTGAATGGAAACATTTCCTCTTCTAGAGGAAACAATACTGGTACTCTACTGATGTCGAGGAGGTTACAGCAGCAAAAAAGTCTGACCTCATCTGTTTTGGGTTGCCAGTTCTGTGCATAGCTTACATTTTATCACTCCAAAATGGCGGAATGCCAGAGATGGGTGAATGATCACAGGCTACACAAAGTCCAAGTCAGCCTGACAGGTGTTTCGGAGTGCTTTATCAAAAGGTATAAATACCAGGTATTAATTATTAAGTGAGCACCTCTGGGAGAATGGGACAGAAACAATTTGTTGAGCTCAGTCACAGCTAGCACCAACCCTATGATGTATGTGAATATGCTCACCCTCCCATAAGGCTGCAGCCCTTACAAAGGAGGGGGAATGGACAAAGTGCCTGAAAACAGAAAGGGAACAGGCTCGTGTCTCTGCACAGAGATAACAGCCCTCCAGCTGCTTATTTAGCCACAGTCAGAATGCATCCCATTTTGTGAATCTGCCAGCATGCAGGAAAAAAACATGGGCATGAAACCCCTTGCTCAGCAGATGCAGGGCACAGGCTTTTCATTTTCTAAGACAATATTATTTTTATATGCAGTCTTAGCTAAACTCAAGCGTCCTGATGTATTCTTACTCACTTCAAATTCCTTGTCTACTTTGTCCAACTAAAGACTGAGCAAAGATTTGGGGCTAACGGCTCTGATGGGCTGCGAAACAGAGAGATAGTGATACGCTCATCTATTTTTTTAAACCTGGAGACTTCAGAGATACAAGACTTCACATTTACAGGCATTTTTTATTGCTAATGGGGTCCAGGATGGTGAGGTTTTTGGAGCTTAGAGATGCAGAGACTAAATCATCTTTTTTTTTTTTTTTTTACTTCTGACTATTTTAGACTCTTCATATCAGGATAATCCATTTTAATACACCCCAAGGAAATGAGGGGAAAACCCTCAGATTCCTAACTGGGTTAGGAATCCAGTTAGGAACATACTAAACCTTCCATGGGCAAAGATGGTCCTACTCTGACAGAATGACAGCACTAAGGATGTAATTTAAAGATAACAGAAGTCAAAGAAGGAGATGTCAAAGAAGGACTGGGACACAGTCTTTCGGGTTTTAATTGCAGTTGGCTCCTCTGGAGTATCCTCTGAAGGAATTTTACACAGGAGCAGCCCACCAGCTGTAAAAGACCATGCACAAAAGCTTCAGACAAACAATACTAATCACCAGAAAAGCATGTATCACTTTCTTTTCTTTTTGTCCTTTGCAAGAAAAGTGTAAATACATACAAACAGTCACACACAGATTTATTCCTGACCTTCAAAACATTTTTAATTCTAATGAGTCCAAAGCCTACCTATGTGTGTTAGGTATACATCACTGCAGCTTGTTGCATTCTACCAACCGAGCAATTTACAACCTATAATCCCTTAGGAGACCCCTCTCTTCTAGCAACTATTGCCTTGGTAAAACAGTGATTCTGGTTTTTCATAGCTGAGCAATACCTGTGCAATGGGAAATGTAAACAGCACCTTTATGCACCAAAGAAGGTCCTGTGGTAGTGATATTTGCTTCTTGGGACAGGAAATGGTTGAATTCAACATCAAGGTATTAGATCAGCCAAAAAGAATCACAGGAATAAAACCGGTGCTCAAAAGCTCACACAAATGCTATGTATTTTCCACACATTAGCACTACTTGCCACCACTGCAGAGATTATTTCCTGTTCTTCATGGGACTCACTCATTCGCCATCATATTTACTCTAACCAAATTATGACTCCCTGGGGAAACCTGGAAACTGCTGTGGAGCCTTACCTGGGGCCAGCATTAGGCTGGGGTCCAACACAGCTCTGTCCTACTGCTATCTGCACCCTCACAACAGTCCCAGTGCAGATAAAGAAACGGTCCTCTTTCAGCTCAGGATGTAACAGTCCAGCCTATCCCACAGAAAGCCAGGCCTGACACTTTTCCAGTAGGAAGCTTTCCCACGGGCAAGAATGAGCCTTGAGAAGCTGTAGAGATAAGTTTATAATGCAGTGATGACTCCTCCTACACGATCAGGAGAGAAAAACACACCACGGACACTTACTGCACCAGGCCCTGGGGCATGCTTGCAGCTGTGCAACGCTACCAGAATACACATTAACAACCAGAGCAATAACAAGGTAATAATTGTGAAGGGGGAAGAAACCTATCTGATCCACTCTTAAACTGAATTAAAGGCACCACAGCAGCTTGCATATAACAGAATCTGACTCAAGAGAAACTGGTCCAGTTCTGTAAAAGCAAACCAGCCCCAAGGCAAACCTGAGCACACAGTGACTCTTTGTCATGCTTTGTAGAGGGTTATCACCCTGGGTTTTTTTAGGTAGCACAGAGTTGTAGCTCTGTCTGCCTGCATCTCTGGCAGATTGAGAAAGGGGGACTCTCCAGAGAAGTGGCCTAGCTAGTAACGGCATATAAATCATCAGCCAAAACCAGAGATGTGTAAGTAACATGGGCCTCTCTGAAGGCACAGCCTGTAGCATAATTTAAGCATGTCTTGATGGTGTAGAACTGTAGAGTGGAAAAATCTTCTCAGTGTAACCTGCTGTCAAACTGCATCTGAAGACATTTATACAGGGGAAAAATATCAGAACACTCATGGCTCCGCAGCCACAAAGTGGATGCACCATCCATCCCTGACTGGCTAGCTATGAGAAGAGAAGAATAGGTCAGTTTGCAACAGCTTCTGCAGCAAGTTCAGTCTGTATCTTCCTCATCCCTGAAGCAACTCTGCAAAGGGCCCATCTGATAGCAATCAAGTTCCATCAGCCCAAGCCAGATAAAATGATCCCAGAAGGTACAAAAGGACTGGGGGTACTGGGGGTGCTGGGGCAGTCACGTGCTAAAATGCCTGTTATTTTTGAACAAAAGCTGGTTCACACCCCACCATCTCTTTGAATAAGCAGAACAAGCACCTGACTGGTGAGATCTCTCTACAGTGCTCCTGAAACTCCCTCCTGCTCCACGTGATGATATGCACAAGAGTCTTTGCTCCTTGAAAAATCCAGGCTATTGCCAACAGGTTTTGTGTCAAGAATAAGTTGCTGCTCAGAGAACTGTGAATGATCTCATAAGCTGCAACGTTTCCTAAGTGAGACAGGCTGCCGAGGAGAGAGAGGCCTGATTTTGGGAGATAGCTGCATCACTAGCAAGGGTCATGCATCTTGGCTCCTCCACAGAGGAGAATTTGTTGGAAACTCCATCCAGTATGGGGTAAACAGTGAGTTACTGAGGATATGATCTCTGCCCAGGGGATTTCTTGCTGAACGAGACAAGCCCCTTTGCAGCAAAATATGGTTAAATATGGATAAAATATGGATTGTGGCCAAATTTGGAAATAATTATATCTGCTCATATAACATTCCACAACTGGGCAACTGGCCCAATGCCATTTCCATGCAAACCGACTGTAAGTCGCTATCGTCTTTCATTTAAATCCACTGAACTGCTGACTTACATCTGACCCAGCAAACAGCAAATACCCTGTGGCCTACATCACAAACAATTCCATAAATGCAGGGAAATCGAGACAAAGTTACTCCCTTTGAAACATCTGGCAATCAGCTTGTCTTGGGAATACGGGTCTTGGTGCTTTGGGTGCTGTTTGGAGCTGTGTTTCCAACTCACTAGCACTGTGTATGTGGAAGGATGGGTGTATAAGAATTCCTCAACATCTAGATTTGATCACAGATCCCTCTTTGGCCAGATGAGGGTACAGAGCCCAAGCTGGTGCTCTGAAAATAGTTCTCTCTCAACTATGGTGGGAACTGAGGCTCCTTGCAACAAGCGCTAGACCCTATAACTTGATAGGTCTATTGTACTTATTAAACTTTTTTGCAGTTCAGTGGTTAAAAACTGAAAACCATGCACCAAATTGACCACTAATGCACAACTGAATTCAATAAGGTTAGAGATGGGGTGGCTGCAGCTCACTTCTAAGATGCACATTATCTCCCTTGAAATGACACAGGCTGCATTTAGACTGTACGGTTGATGCAGAGAGATGCAGGGAACTGCAAGGGAAAGCACTTCCTGCAGAGCACATCAGCAATATCATGTAAGCTTGCTGGGATCATATTTGCTTACTAGAACCAAGAAGCTGGCTCAGAGACAGCAGCTTTTCCCAATGCTGAAACCCAGTTAGCCATGATTTAGAGAGAAGGTTCCTACTTCGAGGCTGGTGAATTTAAACAGATTTCTCGGGCACCTGGATTTACCTAATCTCATCTTTCCTAGCTCTCCTTGTGGCAGCAGAGCCAGTTCAGCTGTTCTCACGAGACTTCTCACTGATCCTGGATATTGAAGGCGTGGGGACTGGACCTCATCTCATCTGCCCTGCTGTCTTTGTGCTTGCCTTTGTCATCCTGCTGTTTCCTTCCCTGACCAGCTCTCCACACTCCCTTCTGCCTGCTCCTTCCCACATTCTGCCTGTCCTTGGCACAAATGTCAGGGCTTCAGTCTTGCTTCTTTCTGCTTGCGAGATAACAGCAGGGGACCACATGGAGACCAACAGGCGCCTCTGTCTGAGGGTCTCATCCTGACTGCTGGTGCAGCCAAAGGCTGCCATCTGCAGGACTCCAGGGCAGCTGGGCCAGACAGTACTTCTGGTAGCATTCAAAAACATTTTGGCTACTTGGAGCATGGTATTTTCTCTCTAGATTTTGTCTTGTTGTTTGTAATTTACCTATGACAACACCCCTGTCAAGTAGTTTATGACCAGATACGGCCAATCTCACATATTTCTTGTATAAGAGCTTTCCAGAAAGCAATCCTGTTTTTCTGACAACTACCCTTGCTATGTGCCTACATCCCAGATGCTTTGCATCTCAATGAACATAGATCAAGAAAGCAAACTCATTGCAGAAAAATATGACAGAGGATAAAATTGACATATGTGGCACTGAAAACAGGCATCAGATATGAGTCTGAAAAATAATGAGAAGGATTTTGACAAATTTCTGCAAAAGGAACCACTTTCCTTTTATGGCAGTTGCATTTGAGACAGAAGTTGTCATTAACCCAGAAAAACCTCAGCCATTTCCATTTTACAGCCTGGAACTCAACCCTACTTTCACTTATGTTTAATGGACATTTTGCCATTCACTGTAAAAAGGGTATGATCTTTGGGAAAAAAATAATCTCAAATTATTTGTATTGATACGCATCACTGCCAGTCACACAACACTAGTTCATGAGGAAAACTTGTCCAAAACATCTGAACCAGTCACCTGAATTTCACTGTGTTGACATATAGATGTGAAATGAACTTGTGCAATTACAACAGGATATTGCAGGTCTTCTTAAATATGTATCAGCTGTAGAGGTAAGTTTCAGTGGTCCTAAACCTCAAAAAACCCCACCAACTCAAACTAAAAACCAAAACAAAACACAAAACCCTCTGAAATGCCTTAGAAATGAAAAAGCCTAAAAATAGATGCTAATAAAGATAATGGGCATATATCTTCTTACCCTGAACAGTCCAGTATGCAAGAGACTGCTGTAATAGTGCCCATACACATGGTAGTTTGTACCTCAGAATTTCCTGCCAACTGATCTACAAGGGTGTTTGATGGCTCTTGACTCCTGTCACCACAGAGAAGAGCTGAAGCACAAGGAAGGAAGATGGCTATGGAAATCAACTCACCTTTATCCAATAAATAAATTGGATCATTAAAACAGAATAATGCATTTTTAGCACTTTTCATCTTAAATGTACAAAACTCACAAGCCAGGTCTCTTAAAGGAAAAGGACTGTCTTTAAATGAATAATTTTGATTTCTTTTCTTATCAGCTTTCTGCATTTAGAGATTGTATTGGAAAAAAAATAAAAAAGGCAATTAGTCACACTGGAAAGCTTTGCTCTGCTAATGAGAGAGCTAGAAATCTTGCTTTCCTGCTGACAGCTGAGGTACTCACACAATACCATCTTCTAAAAGAAGGAAGTATTGTCAGCCCTGGGAGGAAACAGTACATGTTGCCTGTACATCATTTTGTCCATTGCTGGGCTGCCACACTTGTCAGCTTTTTTTTCCTCTCAGCTTGCCTGACTAACACAGTTAAATTAGGGCTGAAATCAGGTTATTTTCAGCCTGCACTCATCTTAAAGTTTGTTACATCTCCTTCACACCTGAACATGCCAGCACTGCCAACAGTTTGCCAGTTTTTGCCAGCTATATTGGTTTGTCTATTGCCTTTTCTGACAAGCCTTGCTGTTATTAAAATGTACGTACACTAAAATATACTTTGCACATGCTGCTGATGAGTTACGTACAAAAATATGTATGCGTAGTATTGCCACACAGAAGTCATTAACTTCTGCCACTTTGAGGATGTGGTCTAAACCACGACAGGAAAATGGGGCTGTTTTGACATTCATGAGCTGGTTAATCCATGGAGTAGCCCTCATATGGCAAGAATGTGAGCCTGCATGTTCATCAGAGGCTTCAAATCAGCTGCAAACATGGTTGAGACTCAGAAAGGAGTTCCTCAGAAGAAAAGCAAGCAAGCAAGCAACCAAAAAACCCTCTCAACAAACACTGTTGTCAGCAACCCTATCCTTGCCCAAATAAGTCTGAGCTAAAAATCAAAGGACCTACATGCCCTTCAGATGTAGGAGATTTCTAAGACCCCCCCTAAAACAACTGCCATTTCATCTGTTTTCTGTAACTACATAGGGTTCTTTGTAGTTAACATATTTAGGATTGTTTAAGGACAATTCTGGGAGTTTTAATGGCTTGTGAATAACCACTGAATGGGCTGCTGATGTAGTAATGCCTTCTAACTTTCATAATTATGACTCCAGTAAAGACAGCTAGGGAGATTTGTATAAAACAATAACAAACTTGCATTGCAAACAGAAGATTTTTATGTTGCATCTAAAACATGTCTTACAATGTTTTACATTTTATGCCAGTGCAACTAGAACTAGATGGAGACAGTCCCTTCCTTGAAGAGCTGGGAAAAACTAAGACACCTTTGTTGGATCCCTGAAACAAGGGTAACCAGTGCCTGGTCATTCTGCATGCCCAGAAGTCAATGCTAAAGGAAGCAGCAGTGATGCAGAAGACGTGGGCATTTGAGATGTTTAGAAAAGTACCTCAGCACCTCTGAAAAGATTTGAGAGGTGTTACAGCCCTGGGAGGAAACAGAGACCACCACATAGGGGTTATCATAATGGCTAACACCTGGCAGAGGGAGGCCAGGCTCAGCAAGTTCCTTTCACTGCCAGCAGAGAGACATGCGAAGACCACATGGAGCAGGAATTAATTCAGATGTTAGAATTGCAGGGATTGGGGATCCTCGGGATCTCTGCTGCACAGTCGGTCCACAGACCCAGATGGGGTCTTCACAACAGGGTCCCCAGTGCGGCTGGGGAATGCCCTGGAGCCAAGAGGCACTCCTGGCCCCCTCAACTCTAACGAAGACGAGCGCTCTCCAGCGCCCTGTGGAAGAGCTGGACAGTCTGCACCAACTCTGGGTGGAGGTCAGGGCACCAAGCACGGCTCAAAGAAACAAGCATCAGTTGCTCTTAGATCTGTTTTACCACCTTTTGATGCCAAAGGACAGACCAACAGTGGAGTTTAGTAACAGGCTGCTTTAGTAATAGTTCATCCTCTGCTCAGCTGCAACTTTGTTTAATTTAGCTAACAGTAACTGCAGAATTTTTCTTTTACTAACTGTTGCCCATTTAGACGCCAGCAGAAAGCACATATTATTTATTCAGCTAGCTTTGATAATGCCCACCTTATGAAACCACAGCCACAAACAATTTTCATGTAAAGCTTTTGAGGCCGATTGCTGAATTCAGACAGACAAGCTCTTTCTGCTTGATAATGCTGTAGTAGGGGTTATTTCAGCTATAATGGTCTAAGATAAATGCAGTTTTACGGAATTAAAAACATTTCAGAGAAGTGTGCCAATTCAGTTTCATATCAGGATGGGAAAAAGTCAAAACATTCTGTGAAGATAAATTGCAATGGTTTGGTTTCCTGTTTTCAATTTGCTCGTTTTTTTTATATTTCATTTCCACAGAAAAATTTAAATTAGTTAGTATTGGACTGACAATAGCAGAAATTAAAACCTTTAGTATTAGTGAAATGAAATGATCTGGTAGGTCCAAAGACCATTTTAAATTCATTCTACATATAATTTCAAACCTCCAAATGTCTGGTTCAATTGTGAATTTTAAAAAAAAAGAAAAATCAAGCATGATAATTTCTCAGGAAACTGACTACCTAGTTTCTGATCAGCAGCATTGCCAGACACAGCAGAGAGGCAAGCAAACTGCCTGAAGTTTGAGGATTTATCTAGTCTTTGATTAGAGCAAGTTTCTTCCCCATACACTGAGTGGGGAAGCCAGAAAAAGCTTGCACTGACAGGAGACATGTTGTACTGTACATGTTTTTGAAATAAATAAAAACAAAAGAAAGAAAGAAAAAAGAACAAGAACTGCACTATCCAGTGCTCCACTGCTACCAATCCAACACCTTTGAGAAGATATTCTGCATTACACTACACAATATATGGCACAGCTTATAGCATAACTAAAAGTTACATTCAGGAACTACATTGTAAACTCCAAAAAGATAAATAAAAAAAGCTAAATTGTTTCCCTATAAATACTCAATTTTCATCAGAATTATGAATGACTAAGTTTTACGAAAGACACGGATGTAGACCATAACAAGTTCTCCCTGCCATCCTCAATTCCCAGCCCAGGAGGAGTGTCTGAGCCTCCAGACCATGCGGGTTTTTGGGAGACCGCCTTTCTGAATCATCTTGACACACCAAGATACCTTTTCCCATTTGAGACTTCTAGGAAGGCTGCGCCCTCTCCTGGCAGTTTAGGACTCGGCAGCAGTGACTGATAAAGTCGCTTTGCTGCCTCTAACAAATGAAGGCTGGACCTTGAAGTTACCAAGACCAGTCCTGCTTGACTTAAAACCTCTATTGCACTATGCAGAGGGGCTTCACATTAAGACGGATATCTCAAATGACAACGTTTTTTCACCATGCTGTAAGAAAAGAAATTGCTTGGAAGTGTATGCTTTTAAACAACAAAAAAAAGGCAAACCAAACCAAACAAACCCAACAAAACCAACCAACCAACCAAACCCCAAACCCACCACCATATGTTTGAAAATGCATAGAATACCACCACTCTAGAAAAAATGTCCAAATAACATACAGTGTTTACAATGCACGCAATTCCGTAAAGAAAATTTTCATATGTTGAAAATATAACCTTGAAATTAGTGTTGTAACCCGTGGATTCAATTTCACAGAACTAATACACAACATGGCTAATGCTATTATAAAGAGTCAGTCTGCCTTCGTTAGCAAACGTAATCTCCTTCAACCAGCAAAGCTTACGCAGGAGTGACTGAAGAAATCCCACACATCTCGTCAATCATTCACACTGTGCCTAAGTGAAGATCACCTTCATTTTTTTATATAGAACGCTTATGCCTCGTCTGATCCTGCATTCAAGTAAAATTAATTTTACAGACTCACAACTGCATATTGATTAAAGCTTCTGGTCCTAGGAACTACTGAATATCACCAAAGAAAGAATTTCCCTCTGGTGAAACTGGCAGGGACCATTTGGAGGGATTTTCTGCCTTTCTTTGTAGCTTAGGACATGAGTCACTTCCTCAAATCATCAGGGAATTTTACTTAACAAATTTCCTTCTATTCTAGGACCTAATTACTGACACTGTCGATCTTTTTTGCTCTCTTTCTGTTGTATGTGGCTGTGCTTGTTGCTTTGGTCTTTTCCAAAGAAGGTCTTTACACTTATTTTTTTTTTTAGCGTGTTGGGGCTCAGGTTGCTGTCTGGGGAGTTTACCGACAGTGTGTTTATTCTGTATGCTCATTCAAATCATTGATACATCAGCTGTATAAGAGAAGATAATTATTAAATTACCTCCTCTAATTATATTATTTACAATGTTGCCATAAGGATGATTAACACTCATGGTCAATGACCATCAACTAAACACAGCTGGAATGGGAAATGATTCTTCATGGACTAACACCACACGCTGAGGGATATTTTAGGCCCCTGGAACTCAATGGCTACTGACAGATATGGGAAGAAACAATCTAGTTTGTCTGTTGCTTTACAACAAAGTATTTCACTGCTTTCACAGATTCTTCTCTGCACCCTTACGATTTGTAAAACGCGTTGTTGTACACTGGGTGAAGGTCAAAGATCTTTGACTGCTAAATTGCCCTACCTTCCAGTTCCCTCACAGCTTCACCTTCCGTCCTGCCAGGTCAGCACAAGCTTTACGCTGCGTTTTCTGACACTAAGCTGAAAAAAAGAAAACAGCCACCAGGCGGCGAAATGTAATACTCATACAGCCTCATTAATAGTCACCTATGAGTATCTTCAGCTACTGTAACAGGATTCCTAACGTACCAGAAACATTGTACTAATGATATAATTTCCCTATGCTTCACAAAGGCCTTATACTGCTTATTAAATTAGCAGATTAATTATAATTACTGTCAAATGCATTTGAAGCATTTTTATTCCACAAACCGATCTCAAACAGGGAAAGTTCTACGAATAGCCTTGCTTTAAGCCTTCCTCAGCCAAACTACCATGTGTTCAAATATATGGTTAAGCCTCTGTAGGAACAAAGCTTTAGTATTACACTTTGATCACTATTTTATTATTGTAATTTGCCAGCTTGTTGTAACTGCTGTACAGTGTTCAGTTCACTTTTGTCAAAGGATGAATGTCAGGCTTTGCACATTATTTAAAACCATGTTATGCATTTTTAAAGACCTAATGTGCTGGTAGTTCTGACAATATTCACTAGTACAGTGTAAACAGGTATTTTAAAAGAAAAAAATAAAAATATTTGAAAAAATGGAAGCATGCATGTCTTGCTATTTCTCATGACTTCATTTAGTGGTTTTGCTGTAAACGGTCTTTCACCTATGAGGTCAAACCATTGCCTAGTTGTGTTCTTTGGGAAAAGGGGCAAATAAGATATATAGAGAAAATACTAAAATTATTTTTAAAAATAGCGTATTTCATTGTATACCTTTTTGACGGTCTTTCTACTTTTTACAGAATTTGCACAACCAACAAGCAAACAAAATGATAAAAAGCTAAAGCATTATTTGACTGGTGCTGCAGTTGCCACTGGCCTACGCATACACCTTCTCTATGAAGTGTAGGCACATACGAATCTCTTTTTCCAGAAACAAATTTGTACCAAGCTACTCTTTGAAGGTGGTAACTCTGGCAGACGAGGTTTCAGCGTGATGCAGACAGGCCTGCAGGGACTCCACCTGGACTACGTGGGTTACGGACTCTGAAGTTGAGGGAACTTACCCCCTGGTCACAACGAGACACAAAAGGTGGAATAGTGGTACGGCAGCCTGTCCCAGATGCAGGTTTGGAAACAGGGTTACGGGATCATACACCTGGGATCAGACTACCCCCTACACACGCTTCAAAGGGGCAAAACTTTGCAGTAAACAATTTCCTATGCAGAAATATTAGCCTAACCCTCAAGACTTGGAAATGAAACCCTCCCACAGCGCAGGCACAACCGTGACCATGTTGGTGGCAAAGCTCCTGTCAGCAAAGCTCAGCCCTGCGGCCTGCTCTCCTCCACGCCACTCCCACACGACACATGCCAGCTGCAAAAGCAGATTCGCCCCCGTTCCCCTCTTCCATTTGGGATGGGGTTTTTTATGTCAGCGCCTCTTCCCACCGCCCCTCCACAGGCAAACACCAGCACGCTCCCAGCCTCCTTCACGGGATCCCTGACAGGACCCCTAGCACCGGGAAGCAAGGGCTTCACCTCGCGCAGCCCACAAGACACCCCTGGGGAAAAAGAAAAAAAAATATAGTATTTTTAAAAATTAAACCACCTCATATCGCCTTACGCCAGGGCACGGAAAACACCGCAACCCAGCGCTGCCCTCTTCCTCCCGAGCTCAACATGGCGGCCGCGGCATCGCCTCGCCCAAGATGGCCGCCCCGCCGCGGTAGGGGGCGGCTTGCCAGCACTTAAGATGGCGGCGCGGTACTACCACCGCCTACCTCACCCGGAGAGAGGGGGGGCAGGTATTACCGCAGCAGTGTTTATGGCTCGTTCGCTTATTTATTTGTTTACGTGCCCGCCCCGCCTGGCCGCCGCTGGAAACGTGGCGGCTCCGGGGGCGGTGGCGTGGTGCGGTGCCTGCCGGGAGGCCAAGTGGGCGGTGGCGGGGCAGGAGGCGGTGGCCGCCGGGAGGGGGCCGGGCCGGCAGCGACGCTGTTCCTGTCGCCGTGACATGGGTTCCCCCTCCATGGCGGTTGCCGCGGGAGGCCTCAGATAACCGATCGCGTCCCC
>VYZM01024084.1:120438-152303 GCA_013398915.1 Dromas ardeola | reverse complement strand
CCCCTTCCCTCCCTTCCCTCCCCGCCCGCCGCCATGCCCGCCCGGGCCCCGCCGCCCCTCGCGCAGCCCTCAGGTAAGAGACGGCGCCGCCGCTACCGCCGGAGCGTCTGGTTTCCACCCCTCGGGGCCTGGCCGGGGAAGGGAACCGGGGGAAGCGGGCGGGGACCCCTCTCCGTCCTCCGGGGGCCTGCAGCGGCCGGGGCCCTGTCAGGGCACTGCGCTCTCCGTCCATCCCCAGGGGAGGGCGGCGGGGCCGGCCCGGGCGGGGGTGAAGCCCCTCAGCGTTCCCCCACCTCGCTGAGGCGCTTCTCCCTCAGCTCGTCCCACCGGAGCGAGGGGCCGGGGCCGGGAGGCTTTGTCCTTCGGCGGGGTGGCAGCCGGCCTGAGGCGAGTGTGTGTCGTCCACCCCCCCCCGGTTTTGTGGGGTTCAGCGGGGCCGCGGCTGGCAGAGGGGGCTTGGTGGTGGGGGACGAGAAGTTCTGCCGTCCTGCGTGTTTGTTTGTGTTTTGTTTTTTTTTTTTCCCCTGATAAGCTTGCTTTTTTTAAGGGGTGTGAAGCGTGTCCGTTGCTAAAGATGACACGCTGAGGCAGGGTTGTAAAATGGAACAAATTGCTGAAATGCTGATTAGGTGCCGACGCTTCAGTGTGCTATTATAAGTGGCTACCTGATGAACCAAAAATATTCTTTTTTTCCTTCGGGAAGACAGTTCCTTAAACCCAGGGTTAAACCTTGGGACCCCTTCCAGGCATCAGTAAGTTGGATTCTTGATGGCGACAGCTCCTTCCTTCCAGCTTCCGCACAGAAATTGAAAGCTTCAGAAGTTTGACGCTCCTTTTAAAGCAGACGTCTGTTTGTAAATGAAGGGAGTGAGGAGAAGAAGCTTCGTTGACATGAGCTGTACTTGCGTTGGTCGTATAAGTTTAGTTTTCACACACAGTGGGCAGCGTGATGTGCTTCATTAGAAATTATTTCTTCAGCTGTTGAGTCCATGGTAAAGTGAGTTTGATGGATGCTGCTTTTTAACTGGGCTGGTCCTTGGAGGTTGAACAAAATTAAAAGTATTTCCTCCTCCATTTATTCTCTGGACATACGGGCTAGACTTGGAAAACCAATTAGCCTACTTTAAGCATAAAAATGTTAGGCTGTATTGTCGGTGCACGCAGAAGTTTGTATGCATGCTCATACAGCTAATGTGTGAGTAGCGGTTCCCCATCCTGAAGTTGGAGCTGTACCTGGAGGAATATAATGTTAATTGGGAGAGCTGGGGGAAGAGGTGAAGTACCTTGTGGCTACTGAGGGGTTGTGGTTTGAGGGTTTTTTTGTGGTGTGGTTTGTTGTTTGTTTGTTGGTGTTGTTTTTTTTTTTAAAAAACATTCCTTTCCTATCAGTGAAAATAAATAGCAGAAATTTGAGGATATGAGAATTTAACCTTAAAAATACCAGTTAACTGTGTAGTGAAGGGACTTCAGAAAAGCTAATGTGGCTATGGTGTTTCCATTCCACATGATGTTTGCATAAAGTACACGTTGTGTGACCTTCTAAGGTCATGTGAAAGTATGACCTCTTCTTTTTACTTCCTTAATTTGTTTGCAAGTAAGCGGTTGAAGGATCTCAGTGTCAATAGATAGTTCATGCTGTCCAATTATTTTATTATTATTATTATTTTATTTTTTGTTTTATTTTTAGTCAGATCATGGTTTTGTTTAGCAAAGGATTTAATAGTCTATAAAATTCAGTTATACACACTGAATCGTATCTGCGTTACGTATTTCTGTTGATGAAGATGGCATGTGATCTTCTGTTTATATTTAAAAATTGCTTCAGTAACTTACAAAGTTAATGCATGCATTTTAACGCCCTAATAACGTAAAATAATATTCTGAAACTTTAAGGGCTTTGAAAAGACTTGTCTTTCACAGGGGAAATAATAGAGCGGCTTAGATGGACTTCTGTCAACTCTTTGCCCTTTCCTCTTGAAATATTCATGGAGCTTTCCTTGCGGCTATGTAGTGGTATCAGTTGGAAACCCAGCGGTAAAGAAACTGATGCTGGATCTGGTCGTTTTCACTATACTCAGCAGCATACTCTTCTTTCAGACGCTCATTATCTTTTTTTTGACAAAATGTTCATTCCTTTCTGTGCTATTGTACCGTTTGGCAAGTTAAACTATGTCTCTGTGAATGTTTCAATGCAATGACATGCTAACATTTTTATGGGGATTCAAAATACTCATAACTTTTCTGGATAGCTCTCTTAAGGGAAGTGCCTTAGACCCTACTCATGCTAGGTTTCAGAAATTTTGTCTGTTAATTTTATTTTCCCTTTGTGCAGAAAACACGCTGTGTAAGCTGCTTCTGCGCACACAAAAAAAATATGCATTGTTTGAAAACTGACAGTCTCATTTCCAGTAGACTTTCTTCCATGCTAATGTCTTTCGCAATTAAAGTTTTGGATTGATACTGCAAGAAATGTTTCTGTACTGGTACCAGTGGCAAGGTGATGTAATGAGCCTGCTTCTGTAAGGCAAGTAATTTGGATTTTTGAAATCCAAGAGTCCTGTTTTGGAAGAACCCCAAGGAAGGGCAAATCTTGTCTTCGCTTTAGTACGTTCTGCAGTAGGTTTCTAGGGGAAGGAAATGTGAAACCTCAAGTTCGTATGTCTCTTGAAAAGTGATGGAAAATAGATTTTATTCTTTGAAGTATTAGGTGTCCCTCCTGTATTTTGTTTTTAATATGAGATAATGTCTGTAGGTGGGATAAATGATGAATAACGTAAGCCTGTTCTTGCTACATGTGTTTAACTTGTTTCAGTCAGGGTTTGGTTTTTTTTCTTTATTTATTTTTTCTCATCTGCTTGCTCTCTGCATGTTGAAGAAAATATTTGTTCACTTAAAAACAAGCAAAAGTTTGCAGTAATGGAAGGAAGACGTATGGTTGTTCACCCTATGTGACTCTATTTCCTCTGCCAAGCTGTGGGAGAACCATTCATATGGTGCACTATTAGTGCACCCCTGGGCAGTTGTAATCTGCTCTTTACTGTAGTCTGAAGTTTGAAGGGTTTATATGTTTTGGAAAACATACTGCTCTGTAAATAAATCTTTGTGAACAGTTGACCTTAAATAATCTAGTTCTAATACTTTCTAATCCAGCATCATTTCATCTTAATTTAGAACAGGTTCCCAGCTAACATGTTTCAGGGTAATATCCAGAAACAAATTTTCTCACTGAGTTGAATGCTGTGTTAAAAGGAATTTAAGAAATGGTAAGAATGAAAACATCCCAGTTATGTGTTACTTACGACATCTGTCTTTACACATTGTATGGATGTGTGCTGTACATGGGACACAAATACTGTGTTCCCACAGAGACAGATTTTAGACCTGATTGACTTTCCCAGCCGGATGTGTTTACCTATATGAATTAAAAACATGCTTGTTAGAGCATTTTCCCCCCTGTTTATGGATTTAGGTGCAGACAGTGTCTTTATCTGCAGCTGTTAAAGCAAGTCAGTAGATTTTGAGTTGAAACATTACAATTTTTTACTTATATTAACTTTATAAAAATAACCCGTTCTTTGTTTTTGGGGAAGGGATTCTATTGTTGGTTAAAAAAGTTTCATAAACTAACACAACATTTAGATTTGTAATTTTTCAAATGTTCTCTGATTCTACAGCTAAGCCTAAATGAAATGGGGGGAAAAACAACTAGTGAAGGTATGTTTAGTTGCTTCTTTATATAATCTAACAAGATTTAAAGACAGACATATGTATCCCAAATCTGTTTTAATTTAGCGTTTGTGCCACCTAACTTAATCTTCCTCTATTGTCAGTGATAGGAGGAAGAGGAGCACTGTCAAAGAGGTTTGAATCTTGTATGGGCTGGATTGTCTGAGGAAGAATGAGGTGCCTGAATCCTGATGGCAGTGTCCTGAGTTCTGTTACTTTAATGTTCATTTTACGTACAACACTTTCTAATAGAAGGTGTCTAGCATATTTTGTGTTTGTTTGAAACCACAGTAATGTACAGTGGTATCGATTAATTCCAAATGACGGGTAGTGAGAAATAAGGCTCAGATACATTGGCCTTATTGGAACTGGAGAACATTGTTTTCCTCAACTCATATATGTCCAAGCGGATAAAAAAAGTGCTCTGAAACTCCTGCTTTGGGTAATGGACCTTCTGGCTGTAACAGCATTAGATTCAAAATCGAAAACATTGATTTCTCAGAGGCTTTATGAAGTAAACATTTTCTTGCTGTATTTTGTTTGCTGGTAACTTATTCCAAAAATAAAAATAAGCTTATTAAAGCAATTTAAGAACATACTGACTTCAGCCTGGGCAATGACTCTCTCTAGAGTGGATTTGGGTTGTAGGAGTGCTGTTTTAATAGACAAGCTCTCCTCGTTTACAATGGCCTGTTTAGAAATAAGTTCTCAGGTGCAGAAAGACTGTAAGTCCATTTTCCATTGTTCATAAGCCAATGAAACGGTAAAGTTATAACAGAAGAGGACAGCTTTTCCTATCGGAAGCCAGCATTTTGCTGTAATGAGGAGTCTAAATCTGGTCCTTACTGTGGTATTTTTGGTGTCTGCTTGCGGAATTCCCTTGCAGTAGAAGAGTTAAGTGTTCTTGGAAAGATCAGATGCTAGCAGCTAATGACTTGAATCCATCTCCTTGCCATTGCAAGGCTTTTACTGTAGGGCATTTCAGTAACATTGTTGTTTCTGTCACAGAGATCTTGATCATGCCATTTCTGATTATTTTGTTTTCTTTATGCTTTAAGCGATGGGTTGCTTAACTCAGCTTTGCTTTCAAAATAATCCACAGTTGAGAGGTTATCCATTGCTTTGCTAATGTTCATCTTAAGTTAAAGGGAACATTCTGCTCTACAAGCCGTTTCTTTTAAATTTACACGTCTCAAATATTTCTCTAGAGATACTCTTTGTTTGTGGCCTTCTTGGTTTTTTTAGGTCTTATGTAAGAGCCAAACATGCTATTTCAAGTTTTGCCTTAGAAGATAGGCAGAGGAACTATTTATACCTGCTTTTGTGTATTGTAATTACATTGTTCTCTTTGCTGCCATGTCTTTGTTAGGCTGTTACTATTATTCTACAAAAAGGTAATGAACAAGGGTGTGATCCGTGTACAAGGAAAGCAGATATTATTCTGTATTTACTGCAGGCAAATAATGAGATACCCTGGTCTGCTAGTAAATGTTTTAGAAACCTAGTTAGTGGCTTGAGTTAAAAGAAGGGTATGCATTTTGCCTTTAGGAATTCTTGCCCTCTAAAAGCTTATATCAAGTAGTACTCTCATCTTTTTCAGTATTACTGATTTCTGTTTTCTCTCTTCTTTTGAGTGTTTTAAATCAACCTGAGGTGCATTCTTAAATGCTTGTGACCTTAGAAAAAAGTTGTGAAAAGAGCTGTAGTAACAGAATTGAATCTGACCAAAATAACCAGCAATGTTTGTGGGTTTTTTCCTTTAAAGTAAAATGTCAATATGTACTTTAAGTGTATTGGTGAATTACACTTACAGCATGACTTTATCAGTGGTCTTATATTTATGATACTGAAGCTTGTTTGTGAAATTCCTTCGTAATGAATATCAAAATGTGAATATAAGGAAACACATGGAAGCAAGAAAGTTAACTAGTGTTTTCAGCTGGATATTTTTGTTTTGAAAACAGTGTGTTTGCAGGAAAAAAAAAGATGGTATCTGAAAGAGAACACAATTTTTTAATAGTTTTTTTTTTTCTGGAAAATGTTGGGCAATGTCTGCTGCCAGAAACCTGGGTTGTTGTGTGTTCCAAATCATGGAAATAGCTGTTCTATTATGTGCAAGTGAAAACTGTTATAATTTCCCTCAAAGCAGCATCACCACTGTATAGTGTGCTGAAAACTCAGTGTTTTCTATATGTTTAAAATTTGCATGTTTCAATGAACAGATAGGTATAAAAGTGCATGTTAACTTCATAGCTGACTTTTAAAGTTGGGAGCCAATTCCCTCAAAAATATTGGTTTGTTAAATAATCTGCATATTAGTCATAAATTTGTTGAAATTCTACTTTGCAAGTTAAATCACGTTTTGGGTTGATCACTTGAAAAACCAGCTTTACAAAATTATATAGCCTAATGTCATGACCAAGAATATGTCTGAGTTGGGTATAAAGTACTACAAAAGATGAAGCCACAGTTCCAGCTCTTAGGCCCTATTTGAGATGCCAGACAAAGCAGGGATTAACTAAATGGATTAATGAACAAAGTTGTTGTTCTGTCAGACCTGTGGGTTTTCCCCATGTTAATATTCCAGTGGACAGCAATGAATTTGGTTCAATAGTTTGTGGTTGGCAGGTGGAACACTTTTGAAAGTTGAGAAAGGGCATCATAATGAAATTCTTCCTGAAGAAAACTACATTAAGGCTAAAAATTCCCATGCTGTTTTTTAGATTGCAAGGAGAATTGGGATTATGCCCCATTTAAAAAAAAAATTTAAAAAAATTCACTAATTAGTAAAGGGGATGGGGAATACTGATAGGACTTTTTTTCCTTCTGTTTCGCTTTGAGTATGATGTTCTTTTGAGTTCTGTAAAGAACAATTAAGTTGTGTTAACAACCTTACACTCATATATAATATAGATTCATACATTTTGGAGCTCTCCAACTTTGGCTTTTAAAATGCAGCTGTAGCATCATCGGAAATAGTTGACAGGTTTTTAAAAAATTATATACACAAGTAGTGCAATTGATTATGCAGTTGGTTCTTACAGGTTAAACTGATTAAACATGTAGACAATCAAACCTATGATCAGGTTTTTAAATGCACAATTAATATTCCTTGCAGATCCTGTTTTGGCAACTGTTATTGAAACATATCTGGAGCAGAGTATTGTGCTACTGGTCTGCTGCTGTGTAAATGATCCCTGTGATGTTTTAAAAGTGCTTTGAAATGAAAAACTGAAGGAAGTTTCTTCTTCTCTATGGCAGAAATTGCAGGAGAGAAAATTTTTAGGTGTTGGAGCTCTTCCTACACGTTTGATTGGGCTTTGGCAGTCTGCTTCATCCCCCATGCAGCCTCTTCACGTTATCTTTGTCCTGTGCTTGTCCCTACTATTCTTCTTCCTTTCCTCCCTTTTTTTCATATTAACTGGAAAAAAAAGCAGTCTTGTACGTCGGTTCCCTTTGATTGTGATGCTTGCTGCTCTCACGTTATTCAGTTTGTTTTCTGCATGCTACATCTTGGGGGTTTTTTAGATCATCTTTGCCCCTAAGGATTTTCTCAACTCTATTATGATTTATTTTTAGCTGAGGTTAAGATAATAATATAGTAAATAGTCAACAAAAAAGATGGGTAGAGTTGTTATGATGGATAATATATGGAAGTATGTCCAGTGCAGGCTAAGAATTCATTTCTGTTGGCATTTCTTGCAGGAGATCTTCTGATGTCAAGTGACAGAGCAGTTACTAATACAGAGCTGAATGTGTTATTTCAAATAACTCAAGGGAAAACCAACTTATACAAGCTTATAAATCTGAGAAGGTTTAAAAATAAAATAAAACATGCATGCTTTTGGTGAAACATACAGACAAATTTTCTTTTTATTGGGAAAGTTCAGAGGTTTTTTCCAAGGCCTCTGATTCATAGTGTGAGGATATGTCTTTGAGATACAGNTGTGGGGTTTTGTTTTTTAAAAAAAAAAAAAAAAAAAAAAAAAAAAAAAAAAAAAAAAAAAAAAAAAAAAAAAAAAAAAAAAAAAAAAAAAAAAACCAAAAAAACCCACAAAACCCACAAACCAAACTTTGTGTTTGGTTCGTTTTTCAGTCTGAATCGTGATGACTGCAATTTTGTTATTTAGTTTAAGTAATATTGGCCTATATAACGCATAAATTAGGAGGCTCATCAGCATCCTTCTGCATCTGTTTCCTATCCATAAATGTAATCTATGGTAATCTAGGTAGGCCACTGAGCTGGTGGTGCTTCTTAGCCAAGGAGAAGAGATGCAGCTGATCAAAGTACTTTCCAAGATTTTAGAAAACTTTAGGCTGTAGGAGTACAATGTAGATTTGTTTTATTACCAGACCAGCAAAACCATCGTTTAATGTCATTCTCCATGTACAGTGCTGTAAGTTTATGTATTTGCCAGTTGGAAACAAATTAGAGGTTGCTTCTGTCTTCAGCTTTTTCCTCCCCTTCTCATGACTTTTCATCAATAAAAACAAAGTTCCTGGGAGAAGGGATGTTGGTCTACCTAGATTTAGACTCTTTTTTACTTGAATATAGTTGCTTGCGTGACTTAATTATTCTAAAACTGTTTCAAAAGAAGAAAAATCTGATCTGTATCCATTTGGAGTTATTCTATATATAGTATGATACTTTTGTGTTAAACTTGATCTTTATTACTCATACTACATGGAGAGCTTCAAGGTTGGATCTTGCAGACTTCAGAAGTCTTGGTTTCAAAATCAAATGCATTAACTTCCTAGCTTTAGCTTGTGCCAGCACACAAGCATTTGACTTTGTAAAGCATGTAATGTTTTATAGACTACCTGTTTGAGAGTAATTGAAATATTTAGGGATTTTTATTTGGGTTTCTGCTTCAAATTTATATGGGTTTAGTTATATGGCTTTTTCTTTCCAATGTAAATCAGCGTTCTGTAGAACTGTCATTTTCTATTTTAAAAACTGTTTTTTTTCTAAATGGCTTTAGAGATGTGCATTAGAGGGCTTGTACATCTCTGCCTAGTAAAGAATAAAACATCTAATCATGTCATAAAACTACTGTTGAGGTTGCAGTGGCTTCAATCATAGTACTTGGTCTTGGTCAAGGAGCTGCTTATCCCACCCTCCAGTATTATTCCCCAAAATCAGGGGTGTTTTTTTTAGGATTCTTGTTTTCACCTTCCTTCTTTCCAGCCGTTTCATTGTTTCTGTTCAAGCTTCTTTTTCTTCTGGGATGATAAAGGTTTATATCCAGTCAGTGCTGTCCTTGAAATATTGTTGAGGGTTTTTTTGTTTGTTTCAAGGAATGGTTTCTTGCTCTTACAGTCCCTTCAGCTTTTGTCACATGGAGTAAAATGATAAATATAGTGTCAACTGAATTTTCCAAATAGGTATAACAACGCTTGTTAAATTTCAGGAAGTTTAATAATAAATTTATGCTACTCTCATACTGAGATACGTTGGGAAACTTGTGAACTCAAATTTAATTACAAGAGATGATTTGTTATAACCAAATAAACCCACTCTCTTATTTTCTTTGTGGTTTTTTGTTTTTTGGTTGTTTTTTTTTTTTTTAATTTAAAAAAAGAAACCAAGAAATCCTTTCCCTTTTCCAGGAATTAGAGGGGGGCAGCGAGTCCAATCCTGATTGATGCCACTTTCTCTGTCCTTTTTCTAAATGTTCTGTGTTCCTAAAGAGCTACTGATTCATTACCCTAGGAGTCATGAATTACAGACACGATGCCATTCACTTTTTAACCACCTCCCCTATAGCTTTAAATAGTGCTGTCCTCCAGGTAAGGTGCCTTCAGATGAGCACAGCTAATATATAGCAGTATCTACCTAGCCAGTCTCTTTTTTCCGCAAAAGAACAACCAGCACTCCACCTACCAGGGCTTATCTTTGTGTATAGCATATGGATCTTCCTCTGCAGTGAAACATTCAGAAAGCAATTGTAGTCTGGATATACTGGGTGTTTAATCTTAGTGTTGATGGGTGACTGCAGTAGACCTTGGAAATCCGGATATAAAGAAGGAATGGCTGCTCTGATAGTTACAAAGAAGAAATGCTAATGTTATATTTAGTGGATTGAAAACCCCGAAGCTTGGAAAGTGAACAGGTTGGAGTAGTCTTGGTGGGAACACAAAGTCACACTCTGCAGAAATCTTGGAAAGGATCTTTTACATTCCTGTATGACATTAAACAGCGATTGCTAGACCTTGATGTAAAAGGGAGAGTGCTCTTGAGAGATGAGGCCTCTGAGATAAGAGAGTGAAGCTCTTCACTCAAATACCTTCTTAAGCAGCTGGTGCTGAGTAAGCCTATGTGGGAGCTTGTTGACAACTTACTCTTTATTCTAAACAAAATTCCTTTGCAGTCTTCTTCGGTTTGCATGTGATGTTACAAATTACTTCATGGATTCATCTGATAAGCATGATATTCTTTTATAACTGCAAAATAACCTTTTTTACAAAAAATTGTAGGTATGTTAGTCACCTTAAAGATACCAGACTTTCCTGGCAAATACCAAGAGTTGTTTGGCTCGTGCTATGGTGTGTTATGCTTTAGAAGAACTGCAGAGCTTGTTGTTGTTATACCTTTTGTGTGCTGCTGTTTAGGTGCCTGTACAAAGTCATTTGCAAAAGATGTTGGATTTGAGGATCATGTTTGATCTGTATTTCAGAACTAGTATTGTAAAGTCTGCACTTACTCTGCTGGTTAGAAATTCAAATATTATGTATAGGTTGTTTCAACTCTCTGTAGATAATGCTTAGTATGTTGTTACAATTTATTCATGGCAAGTGTCATTGGACATGGGAAGTTGGTCGTAGCTCTGGCTTTAAGGTATGAGCCAGTAAAGTGATGTGTACAATTGTGAATCTGTCAATAGTAGTAGTTATTGCTTCATTAATTACACACAATATTGAAAAAAATCAAGATCACTCTTTAGGACAGAAAATTTTCCATCTATACCTTGCTGTTACTGTAGTGGTTTGCAATGTTAAGACGGAGTCCTTAATGTATTTCTATCTAGGCCATGGGACTACTTTCTCCTCTCTTCCCCCCCCAGATTTAGTGATTGGTGTTTAAATATTTCATGGATAATCTTGCTCCGTTCTGCTTTTGAGAATAAGCTTTGATGAAGAAGTTTGTTTTGCTCTAGGCTTTGCTGATGTTTTTAATGTTTTTTCCCAACTGGCAGTTTATAATACATGGCTGCAGCTGTGGAGACAGCGTGTTGAGTCGCAGTTATGAAACCCAAAGAACAGGGAGACCTAACAGAGACCCATGAATTGGTAGAGAGAAGCTTAAACTGCAGGGCAGTGGATCCTAGCTAGCAATTAACAAGCGATAGGACAAGAGGAAATGGCTTCAAATTGCCACAGGGGAGGTTTAGATTGGATATTAGGAAAAATTTCTTCACCAAAAGGGTTATCAAGCATTGGAACAGGCTGCACAGGGACATGGTTGAATGACCATCCCTGGAGGTATTTAAAAGACAGGTAGACGTGGTGCTGAGGGAGATGGTTTAGTGGTGGTTTTGGCAGTGCTAGGTTAATGGTTGGACTCAATGATCTCTTAGGTCCCTTCCAACCTAGATGATTCTGTGATTATAACAGCAGTTCCTTCCTCCACTCCTTCACAGTTTCAAAGGTTATGGAAACATCTTTTGAAATCTTCAGCACTACTGAAGGTGCCTTACATACATGATTGTTGTGGTATAGTCCATCAAGTGGCTCAATTACTATCACACAGTCAATGAGCTGAGTGGGGCAAAAGATGGACCAGGATCATTGGCTATTTTATGAATTGCTGGTGATGGGAGGTAGAGAACCGATGGGTTAAAACTGAGCTTAGTTGTGTCAGCGTGTTGCACAACAGCTCAAGACAGGTATGTTTTGTGTTCTGGGATTTCAGCACTGCCTGCTGAGAAGATGATCATGTAGTAGTTTACAAGAGACTTGAACTGTCCCCAGTAGATTCTTTGTGACTTCTAAAACAAAATAATCGGTTAGAAAATGGGTTTGGGGAATGTTTCTTTCACAGTAAAAACAAAACATGTGAGATGACAAAAGCTAACCAAATTCTAATAAACTTCTTTTTTTTTTCCCTCTTACAGAAATACATTAACTTTGAAGTGGAACTAAACAATGGAACCAGATATTATTCGAATGTACTCCTCATCCCCTCCACCACTAGACAATGGAGCCGATGATGATGAAGATGATGAATTTGGAGAATTCGGAGGATTTTCTGGTGTAAGCACTGCTGGTGTAGCTTTTGCTGATTTTGATACACCAGACTATGGTCATCCAAAGGAAGAGTTTATACCCACAAATCATTTCATCCCACTTCATGAATATTCTGACAATGTAGCTAGCATTGCAACTTTCACATCTGTTAAAAATGTTAAAGATAAAGACTGCATTGCAGAGCTTCCTACTCTTAGTAAGGAACTTTCTGGTATGTCAGCTACTAGTACCAGCAAAGAAAAATCTAAGTTTAGAACTTCAGGTACTGCTTTAGAAGAAATAAACAAAAGAGGGGAACAAAGAGACAACACTGGGAAATCGGAGGGTTTTTCTTCTCCTGTGGTTAGAACTAGTATAGCAGTTGAGAGCCAGGATAAGCAAATAGATGCTTGTAATGGTGAGAAACTTCCATGTCTAGAGATTCTAACAAACGGATTTGCAGCATCAGACCCTGTAAATCCTCAGGGAACAGAAGATCTAGACAGTATCAGTGACTCAAAGGGACTGAAAACTGTTAGCGTCCATAGTACTGAGCAAAATTTGAACTCAATGCCTAGCTCAGGTGAAGACTTTGCAGATTTTGCTACATTCTCAAACAAAACCCCAATCCATTTAGAGGGAACAGAAACTACAATATGCAGTGTTCTTAATGAAAGAGACTCTCTGAGCATTCAGGAGAACAACAGAATAAACGGAGTAACTCGTATTGAAGAAGAGGTTTGCATTTCAGAAATTAGTTGTGAACAGGATCCTTCAGCACTGGAAGATAATGAATTTGCGATTTCTAGTACGTCTCGGACAACTGGAAGTTCAATACGCACTACTGAAAATGGAGAACGCAGTGGGAGGAGGAGACCACGTGGCGTAGAGAATGGCAAAGATTTTACTAGGCCTGATGACTCTTTGGGAACAGAGGACATCAAGGTTGATAAGATCCAAAGCCTAAGCTGTGATCTTGCAGGAGAAAAATTGGGAGATTCTGAAGATCTTAAGAATGGTGCAAGTAGTACTGAAGTTGTAGCTTGCAGTGATGCGCATGATGATTTTGGTGATTTTGGTTCAGTCAGCAGTGCATCTCCCACCTTCATTAACGCTCAAGAATCGATAAATGCTCTAGATTCAGAAGGAGCTTCCGAACAGCCCGCACATATTAGCGAACCTAATGATGAATTTGGTGAATTCAGGGACACAAGTACTGTTTCTCAGCAGCCAGCAAGGTTGGATCAAACTGAAGTAAATCAGACTGCTGACACTTTAGAATGTGATACTACCAGTAAAACTTCAGGCTTAGACTTCCAGCATACTACTGAGGCAGAAAATGGTGATGACAGTGAATTTGGAGACTTTGATTCAGTGCCAAAACCTCAAGATGTGAGTGTTGCTTTTCAGGACTCTGACGACTTTGCGGACTTCAGTTCAGCAGGTTGTAACCAGGCTACAGACTGGAATGCTTTTGAAGATGAACAAAAAGACAGCTGTTCTTGGGCTGCCTTTGGAGATGAGCAAGCTGGTGAATCTCATCACAGAAAAGAGACATGGCAGTCACATAGGACAGACGCGTCTGCCAGGATTGATGGTCCGGTATTACACAAGACTGACAGTTTTGCTTTAGCATCATTCCAAGGAACTACCAGTAAGCAATCTCAAGAGCCAGCACCTTCAGTTCAGGTAAGGGTGTTCTTGATCTCATTCAGTCTTGTTCTGCTCTTGTGCATACACCTCTTCCTGGTTCCTGCTTCTGCGTACAACAAATGTTTGGCTAGTCCTTGTTTGTCTTGTGGGAGAGATTTAACTTCGTGGGTGAGATGAGCTGGTATGAAATAGTATGCTGTGTTTGCATCTTATATCTTTTGTGCTGCTATTTCCCGCAGAAAAATGAGTGGGGTATGCTGGAATTTGTATGCATTTGTTTTGATGATTATACATAGTCCTTTACATAAACTGATCAAAGGAATGAACCATCAAACATCTCAGTGTCTGTGATAATTCTTCCTTTCCTTCATAGTTTACTGCCTTTTGGGGGGGCGGGCACTCTGATGTTGCCTTTTCATAAAATACTGGTGTGACTGGAAGCTGAGATTACTGGTTCCCAGAACTTTGCAACACCATTCTCTATCGTGTTTTCAAAATCTGATTGAAAGTGATGACAATTTGTAACTCGCTGCACTCATTTGCTTAGAGCAGAGAGCATGATAAAGTTCTGTCCCTGGTATTCCAACTCCTGGGAAGTTAACCATTTAAAAGTTATTTAAAAATAAGTTTCAGTTATACATTAGTTGTGGGAAGCTCCATGACAATGGCCGTATCACAAAAATAAGACTGATGATTTCTTAAAGCTGCTGCTGGTTCTAATTTGGAGTTTTGGTGAGGGTGAAGTAGGTTTATTCCTTACCCCCACCACCTAGCATTTCTACTTTAGTTGCTAAGCATGTGTTAATTTTTAATCAATTCCTTCCTAAGTCTTCTCACCAATCGTCTTTGAGATGTGTGCCTGTTTATACACAGATAATTTTAATATTACTTTTAGAAAATTCAGAGCAAGAAATTGATTTTTAAATTCTCTTCACTACTGCTTTTTAATCATGTCATCCCATGTGAGTAGTTCAGAATATGCTCTGTCTTTTTGAAACGTGCAACACCACCAGCAATAAAAGGTATTAGTGGTAATGTGTGTCTAAAAGGTTTGGATCTTCTCTGTCAGTCTAAGGAAATGAGGTAAGTCCGTTCTTCCAGGACCTTGTGTAGGCTTGGTGATAGCCCTCCCTCCTTTCGTTTCCTACCAGTCACAGGTGAAATGGCTTTTCAGAAGAAAGTTGTGCCAGCTGGAGCTTTGCAAGTGTCAGCAAATGTAATGGAGCTTTTGGGGCTCAGCTCTGATTTCTTGTCATATTAAAAGGTGTGAGCCTCAGCTCCTGACACATACTTCTTGCTGTTTTGTGCAGCGATTAACACACCAAACTTCAAACTGGCTTTATGACCCAAAAAAAGACTCGCAAGTGAACCTGCAGGTGGATTTTTGTGCCAATGCAAAACCTTGCTCATCATCACCTGAATACGTGGGTCTGTTTCTGAAGCTGAAAGCACGAATCTATTGTTACCTATTCAGTTGGTCATTCACCCGTAAAATTGGAGAGTACTAAGGTCATTAGTGCAATTAATCTAAATTGTTCCTGTTGCCACTTGAAAGAATCTGACAAAGAAATGGGGTGGGGAGATGATTCTAGTAAATCATCCATTTTTCTAGTTAATCATGCTACTAGTTGGTAGTCTGAAGGTTTCATACATTTATTTTTGCTTAGAATTTTCCATAATTTTATGATGGTGTTTCAATAGAAAACACTTCTGAATGTAGATGTTTATAAAAGCAGAACATTCAGAAGTTCTGTAATTATTTTTTTTCCCCTCCCATAATTCTGCCTGAACAAAAGATAAAAGCCAAGTTACAATGGAAGTTCTTCAGTGATCTGTCATTAAGTCATACGGTAGTTAGTTTGTTTAGATCGTAAAGCAAGTTTTAGGACTTAAGCATTTTTTTTTTTTTTTTTATTCCTTCTCTTGATACTACAGCCAGTTTTGACTGTTTGGATATAAAGCGATGTTCTGCCTCCCCTGCCAGTGAGGAAGTACAACCCAAAGAATGTTTTACACAAATAAGCTGTAGAGGAAGTTGAGCTGGATATGTTTTCTCTGTTGCAATAGTTTCCTTAGCCTTGCAATGACTGTTAGTTGCTACATTATTATTTTTTTTCAGTTAACTCTTAAAACAATAGTTGCACATTTTCAAAGCTCACTTCATATTCTGTAAGTGCTTAAAGTTTTGGAAGGATCTATTGAAACCTTTTTATATTTCAAAAAAAATACTTTGTTTTAATCTTAAGTAGTAATTCTGTTTTTAATCCATTGAGCCACAGTTTAGTAAATTGCAATTAAAAACATTGAGATTAGTTGAGTCAACAGGAGCCAGCAGACAGTCACAGTACTTTGAGTGCAGAATCTTAGTAAAATTAAACGCAGATTTTGATCGGCTTCCTTACTTTCAATTAAGAGGATGTCACTGAGGTCAAACCACAAAATACAGCATTTTAAAGTATTTGCTGATCCTCTGTTTCCCATGTATTAAAGCTGAGTTCTGGAGCTATTTGAGGCAAATGCAGAAACGCTTGCACGCAAAATAAAGCGAGGGAGAAGTAAGCGACCAACCATTTTTATTACCCTGACCTAAGAGGGATGAGTAGACCACTTGCATCAATGCGTTGCTGGCAGATCTAAAAAGCACTCGCTGTAGCAACTTAAAGGGAGCAGGCTGTGCAAGAGAGAAATACTGTGTCTGTTAGACACTTGAGATAAGTGTGAAAATTGAGACCTCAGCATAGGCCAAAGGTGAACTGGGATCATTTACAAGATACTGTGTACACTTGATCGGTAATGTTGAGGCTAGGAGAGTCACTGTAATGTGGTGGTGAAATAATAATTTTGGGTGGTGTGTAAACAGAATGACCGTAATGTAAATTCTTTACTCTTCATATTTCTGCTTTTGTATACTTAACCAGCAGCATTACTTTTTAAATGTGACAATTACGTATATGGCAATTTTCATCCATCCAGAATGCAGCATGAAAGTTGTTTACCAGTTGCTCAAATTCCCTTGCCAATGGTCTCTGTATATTTTCCTTTCTGTTTCCTTAGTTTGTGTATTCTGGATATGGAGGCAGCAGCAAAATTTTGTGCTTTCTGAATGTGATCTTGATCATAATATACACTGTAAACAGGCAAACTGTTTTAAAGATTGTGGGTTTGGTATAATGTTTAATTAAAAATTAGACCTTTATAGAACTTAACTAATAAATCTGTTTTTTTTTTTTTTTCTTACAAAATATAGACTATAAAAGAAGAAAGTCGGAGGAAAAAGGTCACAGAAATGACCTGATATAGTGACATGTAGTGGCAAAAAGATCGTTATATCTTTTCTCCTTTGCCTTTGGTCTTAGGCTCTCTGAATCCAGCATATGATCTGAAACGTAGGATTTGTAAGGTGCTGACCTCTTCTATTCAGTAGTGTTGGGTGGAGGAAGGAAGAAAAAGGACATGGTATATGGTATTCAGTTACAACTACTGAAAGAATTTGTAACCCCTTAGAAAAGGTTCCAGTTTCAAAGACTGAGGGGCACAGATACAAAAAAATTATTTGAACCCGTATTAATACTACAGTATACCTTAATTATTTAATGTCTGTTTCAGCTGAAAAATACGTAGTAGTTGGTTTCAGTATAGCTGCAGGTTTGCATTAGATATAGATGTGCCTTCATGTTCATTAAAACTGATTTAGGATGTGGTGCGGGTGAACTCGTTGATCTGACAAGTTTTGAGTGAATCTGCACTGTGCCATACGCATTAATCCCCTTTACGTGATGACATAACACACAACTAAGTTGTGTTCATAAGGAATATAAGGCTCGTAGCACAGCTATTCCTGTAAGATAGTGTTGATCATTAGTCAGCTGAGGGGGTTACTCTGCTGTATTGTGCATTGAGAATATACATAGGATTTAGGGCAGCAAAGCACAAGAGGAGTTGTTACCTATGGTAATCATGTAGGTGGGTAATACAGCTGTGCCTAGCTGTGTTCAAGGAGTAAAGGCATCTCTAGAGGAGGAGGAGATGAATAGTGGCTTGGTTGGAAGGCCAAAAGTCTTACAAATTAACAAACACTGGAAAGCGAGGAAGGGAAACCTGAACAGCCCTCAACGTGGGATTTAAATTCTCCACTTATTAGAGAGCCTGTGCTCGTGGGCTCTACCTCTTCAGATTAGTCAGACAGTGTGGGTGATGTACAGTTACTAAGCCACGAGTATGCATCAAGACAAAGAAAACCCTGTCACTTGGAGAATACTTTGTCTTCAGCGATGAATGAAGTCATCCTCTTGGAAAAAAGTAATTATGACCGTAAAGACTTCAGCCTCCCAGTTCACTAAGATAAATGAAGATAGTGTTGGCTAAATTAAGTTCAGACAGTTGGGTAACAACTTGCAGTGTAAATATATCTGTCTGGAAAGGTTTGGGGTTTTTTAAGTCCGTAGCACAGGTCTTAAGTATGTGCAGCTAAATAACAGTAAAAACCAGACCATTATTAGTAGCCCATAATTGCTGTATTTCAGAACAGGGTGGTTAAGGGGATCTTACAAAAGAAAATAGTTTGGGAGGGAGTTGTTTTAGCATTTCTGTTTGTATACCAGAGATCAAAATTGTTTTCAGTCTTCTACACGTAAGTTTTGTCTACTATACTAATTCTCAGAGCCTGACTGGAGAGTTAGTACACCACCCCTAGATGATAGTAACATGTCCAACTGAAATGGGAAGTAAGCTTTGTGTAGTCTAGATATAAATAGCTGTTAAACTTTACTTTGGCCTCATGGAAGATGCAAGATACCGTACGTTCTTCAGCTGAGAGAGAATAAGTGTGCCAGCCTTCCAGCAAGGAGGGAGACAGCTTCACGTTTCTACACTGAACTTCCCTGCAGTTTATAATTTTCTTATATCAAGCAGTAAAAAGATCAGAGAAGTCTTATTCTTCTTTCTCAGGACACTAAATTTTCAGATTTCCTTTGCAGTTGAGCTCAAGGCTTTTATAGTTACAGTTTAAAAATGTTTTTGGGATATTTAGGACTATCCTTGCCTTCTTTAGTTCTTTAAATTACTGTAATAAAAAGATTTGTCTGTTAAATCTTACTCTTCATTTTGTGTTGGTGAGGTGTTTTTTTTTAGCTCTTGCGGCATCCTCTTCCTAGCTTGTAAATCTCAGTTTAAGACCAGTGTTTCCATTATAAATTACCTGTGGTAATAAAAATTTCATAATTCTGGTTTTTACCTCTAAGAAATCTATAGCTCCATCTTAGATTTATCTGCTTTTCGGGGGAGGGTGTGGAAAAAAGCCATCACCTTTGAATCATGAGAAGTTAAAACAGTGTTCTTTGTAAGCGTTGCTTCTCTTTTTTCACTCCAGAGTGTTTCTGCCTGCAGTTCCTCTCCCATTATTTCTGAGAAGGTGTTCCCTTTGCTGAGCGCAGCCTGCACAGCAGAGAAAGAAATAAATTGTTGCGATATGGAAGGGAAACTGATTCTTAGTCTAAGCAGTCCATAAAGAAAAAAAAAACTTCTCCCATTTAACTAGGAGTTTAGTGATTTGTTTGTTTACTTATGTGTTGGTTAACTGTCAGTTTTGTTTAATGCTTGAGTCCAAAAGGTGCTGAGACCCACTGAAGCTGAGGGGTGTGTTCCCCAGGGTGAGTTGCATCCATTGAAATCAGTTTCTCAGCTCCCCCTGTGTTAATGTCCTGTAGTTTAGCTCTTAAAAAAACCCCCAAACTAATCCCCAAAACCTAACAAAACCCAACCCAAAAAACCAAAACAAACAAACAACAAAAACAAAACAAAACAAACAGAACACCGACAACAAAACAAATAAACAAAACAAACCACCCAACCCCCTGCACACACACATATGGTAAAGGTACAGAAAGCGTGTGGTGACTTAGCTCCTCACAGGCAAATGTGTTGCTGGAAAATATGGTTTGGTTGTTAGAAAACCCAGCAAAGGGAGTTTCTCACGTAATCTCTGCTCTACTTTGTTAAATGATCATAAAGACCTGTGCTAGGCATTCTCCAGAGCAGTGGGTTCATGATTTAAAATAAATAAACAAAAATCTCTAGTTAATCAGTTTCTTTTCTTGGCGTCTGGCCTCTGAGCTTTGTTCTGGTGGTTTTTTGAGAGCCTTCACTCAGCTTCTGAATTCGAACTAGAAGCCGATCATGTCCATATGGACTTTATTCCTTTCCTAAATTATGCATCTAGCATCTTGGATCCTTCATATGCTCATTTCTGTCTCCTTTCGTGTGTTATCAGATATCTAGTTATCTCGTTATCAGATAAGACTTGAATGTCTAAATACTCTCACTAATTCAACAATTACAGCAGTTTTATTTATTCTTAGGTCGTCCAGTTTGGAGTTTGATAGATGCAAACAGCCCAGAGCTTGAGTGCTCCTTCCTCCATAGCCCTTTTTCCTGGCAGCAGGAAAAGGAGGGCTAAGGTGTGCTCTGCTTTCAAGTCTTTCCCCTTCTTAAAGCACCTCTGAAAGCTGCCAGAGCAGAGATGCTGTGGGCTGTAAGCGACAGTGGGGAAAATGAGGCATTGTGTTGAGAAATGGGGTTGTCCCCTCCCGTGGAAAGTGGGGAGGAAGGAGGGACAGAATGCCACTCCACTCTTCAGCTTCCAGCCTGAGGAGAAGCTCACTGGGTGAGCTTGTGTGTCTGCTCCGCAGCTCATGTGTGATGGGGACAGTGGAGAGAAGCAAGAGGACTGTTGGGTTGGTCTGAGGGCTGGATCTTGCCCTCTATTTAACTGCCAAGGAGATAAATTCTAATCCTGTGATTATCATTCTCACTTGAAGGTCTGTTAAATCTGTCATATTTGGATTGTTTCGGGTGGTGATTATCATATATCTTAAATGTTTACTCAAAACTTCCATGCAGTCACAGAAACTATGGGGCTTTGAGTTTGTCACTATTTGGAGAATCACAGTTAATTTTTAGAATGGCAGCTGTAGCCTTCGTTCACATCTTCAGTGAGTGCCTTCAAGAATTACTCTTCTCAAATGGCAGTGGAGAACACTTGGGTGTCAAATGCTTTTTGTGACATGAGAAGTGGAGAAAAGTTCTTGTTTTCTTTTCTGCCCTTTTTTTTTTTCCAGGGTTTTTCACCCTGAAAGATGTGACACTACTGTGTATGACAGAAGTAATATTTTTTTACAGTCTGTTTTGTACAAACAATGGATTGAGGTTTGTAGAAGACGGACACTTTCACTAATTTCAAAATCTTAGTAATGCCCTGTATACCTGGGAGCTGTGACCACAGGATTTCATTACCAATTAGAAGAACAAGTTCATATGCTTCCTTTGGGGATATTGCCACTGTCCGGGAGATGTGTGTTTGTACGTTTGTCCCTGTGTCCGTTTGTACACACAGAATTAATTACTGTGGTTTGCTATGGAAACCATTCTTTTCTATCATATATAAATAAGGGCTAAGCATTTCTGGAAATTTAGAAAAGATGAAAGGAAGTGTAAAGAAAGCTATAATTAAACTGTTCCTGAAATTTTGGCACAATTCTTGAGCTCAAATTTGAAATTGGGTGCTGACTGAGATGCTGCTTGGTTCCTAGAGACTTTCTGTTAATTCTTGCATTACCTAAGTGAGCATATTCTTAGTCACTAGCATGTTCTCAAATGTTGATCCTTTTCAAGAAACGTGATGCCTTGCTATCTTCATGATACGATGCCTTTCGTCTGCCTCTTCCTTTTCACTGGGGATATGTATTGCTGTATTACAGGAATGAAGCATCACCTGTTCATGTAAGATAAGGGCAAGTGATATACTGTAGGCAAAGTTAAGTTTTAAAACTTAAGTGGAGCATGCTTTTGTATGCTGAAACGGTAGGCTTGAATGTGGATGCTGTTTAGTTTTACTTCCTAAAAAGGTAAATTAGTGTCTTAGTTCTGGTCAACAAACACAAAACAGCCTACAAGTAATGTGACAAGTATCATAACTTACTGTGTACCCAAAATGATTGGGCATTAAGAGATGATTAGAATGAAAATTATGTACTGTAGAACGTGACTCATTATGGTCAGAATATATCAGTGAGGTAATGAAGAGGAAAAGAAAAAAAAAGTGTGAGTCAGGTATGCTGTGTAATTCAGATCCTTTGATAGTATAATAACTATGGCATTTTGACATTATGCTTTGCAAATAACTGAACCTGGTGCCTGTCCCTGTCAGGCATTTCATTCACAGGTAGCAAAACTGAAGAGCTGATGTTTTAAGCAAGTTCGTTTTCCTGCATTTTGCAGTTAGTGGTTGAATACGGAGAATAGACTGAACAGACTTTGTTCCCAGTTCCCGACTTGTCGACTCTAATACAGAATCAAGATATTCTGATAACGTGGTGTTTGCCTCGGTGTTATGTTTCCTGTACTGTGTTTCTGATGTACGTCGTCAGGGGTTTCCTTAATTGAGACAAGAGATGAGCCACATTTTCAGATAAAAAATCAAATGAGAAATGTTGTAGATAACGATTATAATTGTGAAGCAGATATTCTGGTGCATAAAGGTTTGTCCCAGAAGTATCGGTTGGTCTAATTAAAATATGTAACTGCCACCTACCAGCCTTGCTTCTCTGAACCTTAAATCATTTCAGTTGTAACACAAACATAAACCTCAGACAGAGATTTTTTTTTTTTTTAAATTCAGCTTTGCTCCTGGAATATACTGCATCTCCACAGGAGGGCTCTGCTGGCATAGCTATGCTAGCACACGCTGTGGCATTTTCGCATACTCGGTTTCTTTTCCATTTCCCCAGTAGAAAAGCGGGCGTTGGAGCTGTTGGGCACTGCCCTGTGTGCGGTGAAGCAGAGCGTTGGAGAGGTGGCTGTTGTGGATCTCCCAAACTAGAAAGAGAGAAGTGCTCTTTTTGTGCCAGGCTGGTGTCTCCTTCCCCTGTCAAGAGAGAAATTCGGATGCTGCTGTTAAAAACAAGTACATTGAAAAAAGAATAAAGGCTTTAATTTCATTTTTATGAGCATACCTTGCAATTGGTACTTTTTAATAAATGCTAAGAGTGTGTCAGTTACCTGTTGTTAATGGGTTGAACTGGAGGGGGCGGAATATGTTCAATGGAAGTGGTACATCTGATGTCTGAGACAGTTCGTAGAGCTATAATAAAATTAAAATTCTGTGGCTATGTGGAAATATAACAGAGAGAAGTAGAAATGTAAGGGAACAACTTAAAAAGAAGAAAGCATGCTAAGCTTGTCCAAAAAAAAAGGAGGATTTTTTTGTTGTTGTTTTTATGGGGGCAGGAGGTGGTTTGAGTGTTGGGTTTTTTTTATTATTTTTAATATTAAATCCAGCTGCCAAGGCCCAAGCGGCAAGAATCAGAGCATTCTCCAGTGCATGCTGTGGAACTGAAATGCCTGGAAACCATTAGTACCAATATATGCTTTTTATATTGCTGAGACCTTACCCTGCCCAACAGCGGTGATTGTGGCACTGGTGAGGAAACAAAGCAGGAGATATTTGCTGCATTATGAAACTTAAGAACCTTGTCTGCCTTCCTCAGATGCTGGAGTTTCCTTTCTCACAAGGGACACTGAAGTGATGGCGACATCAAGACATGGTTGCAACTACTGTGAGAAGCAGGAAATCCTGCCTAGTCTCTCAAAACCCTGGAATATAGATCCGTAGGCCTGCCGCAAAACTTCTATTTTATTTACATACTCTTGTTGTGAGGTTGTAATGTAAGGCAGCAGAAAGAAGGTCAGACAAGAGTAACATTGATAAAAGTTGTGGTTATGCAAACCATGCTGCTATCTGGCTGGATTCTTACGCAGCTACAGTAAAACTGAGTGGGGATTCTTTTGTTGTTTAAGTTATTTGGCAAGGATAGAAACATTCCCAAGGTTGGCTTTTAACCCCTGCGGGATCACGGCATTCAGCATCAACTGTCTGAATCGTGAAAGGGAGGAAAGGGAAATTGCTTGGAGGAAAGTAATTCTCTTTAAATTAAACAGACTCTAATGTATGAAAACACACAAATAGGTTTTAGGGCAAGAAAGTAAGGCATTAAGGAATTCATTTTCTTCTTTATTTTTTTGGTCTGGAGAAGTACAAAACCAATCTTACAAATACTTTTTGGCAAACAATGCGTTTAAATGCCTTAGTCATGGCTCTTCAGCATTATACCTGACTTTCGTGTGAACTGTAGGAATTGAAACTGGGAATGATCCTACATCTGAGTCATTGATACTAACAGTTTTTAGGAACCATGCTGTCTTTGGATTATAAATAGTTTTTCCTTAGCATTTTAAGCGTTATGATCACACCGTGAGCATGTTGCACATCAGGCTAAGTTTTGTGAGACTTTTAACTGCATACATCTTGTGAGAAGTGAAGCTGTCTCCTGAATAAATGTTACGTCTGAAGTTTAGATTGAAGTGCATCATCATTAAGTGAGGCGATATTGGTTTTGGTTCATATTTCAGATAACGTTGAATACTAAGCTTACTGAAAAAATGTGCTCAGTAAAACCCTTTAAGATATTTTTAAGTAAATGTAGCTTTATACTCATTGCACGTCTTTTCTGCTAATTTATAACAAAGAGTGACTCCGGTAAGAACTATTCTGAACTCTTCTGTAAGAACTCACTTTGCAGAGGGCAAGATCCTTCCTGTTTCTCAGTAGCTAGCAGCCTGTATTTGGTGCTTATATAAAAAAAAAAAAATCTTGCGATCCTCTGACAGTTATAGATTTTGTTGTAAGTGAAACTTTTTATCAACTACGTATTGTTTTCCATTTTCACTTATTTTTATAATTTTAAAGCAGTTAACAAAACTTAACATAAGAATTTTTCTCTTTGATGTAGACAACATTGCTAAGTCGTCTGGAACGAATATTTGAAGTCTGTTTTCCTTCCATGCCTGTTCTTGAAATTGAAGAAGAAATAAGTTCCTTGAATCATTTGTTGGAAGCAGGTGAAAAGCAGGTGACAACTGAGGAGACTTTAGCAAATACTGGGTAAGAAGCCACAATGCAACAAACTTAAAATGAAGTAGAAACGTGTCGTCTTTGGGAACTTAAAACATATAGTAGTAATTCAAAATGAGTTGTTTGCTTCAAGCGTTTTTAAAAACTATCGAGTAAAAATTAGCTGTCTAGCTGAATGCTTGTTTTCAGTGACTGCATATACCAAGAATATTTCACTTAGCATATAAACTTTGTCAGCAGCATATCATCGTCTTTTAAGTGATGTCTCTGAGTTAATCAGAATATGTCTTCTTAGGTGGACTTGATATAAATTGCTATATTTATTCCTGTGATGACCACGTCCTGTCTGCTGTGGACATCATTGTCTAATAATAAGTGTGAACTATAATTGTTCTGAGAACACTGTGCAGTTTTAGTTCCCCTGGGTGTTGCGCTTGGGCGTAAATTTAATTGGAATGTGTAATAAGTCACTTGCATTAAAAACTAGAATAACTATTCAAGGCTGCTAAGCTGTTTTTCCTGTTGATAACTTGTTTTATCATGGGTTGTATAGGGAAGTGATGGACGTGTGGACAGAGCTGCAGGATATCCATGATGCATATGGACTGAGATACCAGTGGGGTGGCTCTCACAGCAACAAAAAGCTTTTGTGCTCCTTGGGAATCGACACAAGAAATATTGTGAGTTTGTCAATAAAACTTGCTTTCTAAATAATGGAGCTGCTTTAAACGTAGAATCAGGTGGAAGTCTTTTTGTATGAATGCTTGTCTCTTAATTGCATGGCTGCACCGAACATGGCTTTTCATGACAGACCATCTGACAACTTAATTTTTATAAGCCCTGTTAATATTAAGAGTTGCATTGCTTTTTAACCATTGTGTTACATTTAACATAGTATTTATTCTCTGATATTATTCTCTTACAAGTTGTGTAACATTGAAAAAATATTATCATCACTGACACAGAAACTCTTAAGTAAATTTTTTTTGTTGTTGTTTTATCAGCTATTTACAGGCAACAAGAAACAGCCTGTTATAGTACCCATGTATGCAGCAGGACTGGTAAGCTCTTTTAGTGTTATTTTTTGTTATAGTTCCAACAACGTTATACAATGAAATACATTAAACAAAATTAAGTGCCAGTTTTGCTGAAAGAAATTTTTTGTAGGTACAGTTATGGCTTCGGTGTACTTGAAATGCTAGAAAGGAATCATCAAATACGCAATTTTCATTATGTGTGCAAGCAGATACTTTATTTTAAATGAAAAAAGAATTGATTGACTTATTTCATAGAGCAAGCTATTTATCTAATAAGGTGGGCTAACTAGTCCAAGCTCAGTTTGAGACATTTTCTAAAAAAGAAAAAGATGATTGAAGTAATGTATTGATGTGTATGCAGCAATAAAAAGTTCTTCTTGTTGAATTTCAACGATTAAATATAAGGTATAGATGTAAAAAATGTCCACTAAAACTTGACACAAGAAACTAGATGGTTAAACAGTTGTCAAAAACAACAAAGGAACATTGAAACTAATCAAAACATCAGTTCATATCAGCAGTTGTGGGAAGCCTTGTCACTAAGAGATGCTTCAAAGGAAGGTTAAGAACTGCTAGATAGTTACGGCATTCCATGAAATGCGTGTAGGAAGCTTTCTCAGCGCTCTTGAGCATTACTCTTTGTGCAACTTCTTTCTCTGACAGGCTGTTTATTAATTACTTGATTGCATCTCAATCCCTAGGTCAAGAGAGGTGCCTGGTAATGCTTTGCAGTGTTACTGGCTTATTAATAAAGCATCCCCATATATATTAAGCTATTAATGCATACAAGAAGCGAGTATATAGCGAGTGTTGTTGTGTTGCCCCGTGCCAGATAAAAAATAGGAAGCATAATTCAGATTTTTGTAGATTGAAGGAAACTCAAGTATTCTAGTGCAGTAAGATCAACTGTTTTCACTTAAGCCGATATTCTGTAATTCCTGTTTGGCATTTCAGATTCTGTTCAGTGTCTCTAGCAGTAAAAACATTCAGAAGACAGGATTTGCCATTTTTGCTAGTTGAGCAGAACAAATATGTTCTTTTTTCTAGAAACCTATATATATATATACACACATACACATATGCTTTTATGTGATCATTCACAAATTGAATATTAAAGGATTGGAGTTTTCTTTGGTGTATATTGAGACAATTTAATCTGTAGATTAATTTTGTAGAGTGACTTCTACATTCAAATTCTAGAGCTGTTATTTTTGACCTTGATGCATCAAGGTCAGCCCATGCAATTCTTTGGATGTAAGCATGATATTCAGACACAGATAAAACATCTCATAGCAATTGCTGTTTTCATCCTGTAACATATTTGTGAGCAAGACTATGTTTGTACGCAACAACTGCCGTTATTTTTTGCAACGGATTGTTGTTGCTGATTAATTATCTCCTCTAAATTTTTTATATACTTATGCACACTATAAGGTGGATAGAGATGATGGTAGGAGTAAAGTGGCTTGCAGCTTTCTGTTGCCACGCTGCTTTGTGTGTTTCTTCGCTGTCCAAAAGAATTGAAGTAACTGGTGGGTAAATTCTGAGCTCCCCTAACATGATGTAGAAACATCTGTGGGACAGCTGATCTTGGTGGCTGACTTCCTGAAATTATTTTAAAATACACTAGTTGCAAATCCAGTGGTTTTATTTGGGGGTTTCTTTTCTCATACCTCATTTTTCTGAGGTGGTTTGCATGTCTCAGTGCAAACTTTGGTTTTTCTGTAGATCTCTTTCTCACCCTCAGTTTTATTCAGGAACCCCAGAGATTTCGGACACTTTTTTCATAGTACTGTTTAGCTTTGAACAGTTTGTTTAAAATTAAAAAAGCAGTTTTAGTTATTTTCTTAATGCTTTTTAATGCATCTATTTCCCTGTCAGTAATTATTGTTCTTGGTATCATTCTGCAAACCAATAATTTGACTTGTTTCTTCTGAATTGCTTAATTGTTGAAATGGAATTAATGCACTTTTACTTTTCTGGTGGGCCATTTGATATTTCTGGAATAGTCTACACACAATTGAGAGGAGAAGACGTCACCTTATCAAGTAACCATTTCCTCCATCTTAAATTACACTATTGAAAGTTGAAAGCAAGCTCCAGCTAAGCACTTGGGTTTATTATTGGCTTTAAATTTTTTTTTTAGGCCTAAGGAACCAGGATAGTTCTTCCCTTGCCCCATCTCCTTCTGTGTCCCCCTCACTGAAAGTGTCCCAGAGATGTATGGTTACCCCCCAGCCCCTAGCTGAGGGCAGTACTACCTAGTAGTGTGTTTTCTGGTTTTTTTTGCATCTGCAGTTCTTTGAATATATATGTGTGTCTGTGTCTGTGTGCGTGTGATTTTATTTTTTTTTAATGTATTTCTTTATTTATTTAGGGTATGTTAGAGCCTACCAAGGAACCTTTGAAACCAATATCTGCAGCAGAAAAAATAGCTTCAATAGGACAGACACCTCCTGTATCACCAGAGATGAACACATGTACATCTGATCAGTTCCAGGTAAAAAACTGAAAAGGGGAAGGAGAGGAATACAAAGAATGAGGGGAAACAATATGCCTCTTCCTTCATATTTAAAATATCTAGATGATGTGTTCAGAGAGACCTGTATGTAAAGGACACGTGTTCCTTGTGTCAGATTGAAGTCCTGCTCTTGGATCTACTTTTCATGTGTGACTGGAAGGGAGTCCCTATGATAGGACTTGTAGCAGTTGGTGGCCAGCATTTAAGAGTCCTGATGATATCTGTAGTTATACAGCAATTTTCTTTAAAAGGCAGTGGACAGTTACTTCCACAAATTTTAGATGTAACTTTACAGTTGTCCTTCCTCTGGCTAACATTTTTCATCTTTGCTTTTTCTGAAGCTTATTGTAGGAGTCTGATACAAAATGAGTTCAGAGGAGTGTAGGAGTGAGCTTTTGAGTCCCATGAATTCTGTTTTGTTGTTGTTATTTTGATATTACGATATTAGAAAACCACTTTAATGCCATAGTATGTTGCAATGTGTGTGGCTGGCAACTAGATATGCAGAGACATTTCATTTTCAGTGTTGCTGCAGTGGTACTCAACACATATTCAGAGTGTCAGCTGTGTCCCTCCTTAGTGCAGGTCTTGTTTAATCTGCCCAGCATCTTTAGTTACCTGCTATGTTTGTGACTTCCGATTGAAGGTATTCCAAAATGAATTATCCTTGTGCTACACCTAATCTTAATACTAGGTACTTCTAAGTGTAGTGATTTCCTTGTGCTTTTTGCTCTGCCATAGTGCAGAGCTCTAACTGACGTGCTATACCAGAGGAGAAATTTTTTTTTCATTGTGGAATTAGTGGTATGTCAGTGGGCTCAGAACTGAGATTGGTTTATATAGTAATATACATGTTTGGTGATGCTTCCTATGCCGCTTCTCAAAAATGCTATAGTGGAACTGAGCAGCTCATCTGGGTATTAGAAGAGGTAGCAATAATGATTATTGTAACCAGTCTGAGCTGAAGAAATCACTTGTGTGATTTCTTTATATGAACAAAGTAGGAAAATTTCACTGGCTTTCCGCAGCGTTCAAAGTTCCCTTTTTTACAGAGGGAAAAACATAGATTAAACCATACACTAAACATAATGTGGTGAGCTGCAAGAGCCTGAAGTAGCAGCATCTCTCAGATGTGCCGTTTTCTCAGTTGCTTGGCAGTCATAGTGCTGAAAATAAGAACCTCTACTTATCAAAGTATCTTTTTTTTCTAATTATGAATTTGTACTTTTCAGTACTTTTGCAGTAGAATTTCCTGTTACTTGTCACAGTTTGATAATCCTGTCCCATAGCTTGTTCTGACAAGGCCACCTCAGTTCAATAGTTGTGGTCCGTAAGTACATACAAGAAGCTTTATGCCATCTGTCTGCACTGCTGGCCTTAGGTTATTTTTTCCCAAAAGACAAATAAGCTGTTGGGGAAGAGATGAGTTAGTTCTAACCATTAAGAGGCCACAGTTAAGTGATATTCAGAAAGTTTCAGGGCATGCAACGATAAGTTCTCCACCTCAGAGACCTTATTTGGTTCTTGGCCTCATCTTCTGTTAGTGTTTGGTGGCTTCTGTTTGCTTTTGGGAAAATCCAGCTTCTTTTCACATTGTGCAGGCTGCCTCTTAGGAATATTCCAGACCGTAGTGGTATTAAGATGATGTACCCTAACTTTGGAACTGAGCTATAAACATTGGTAAATATGCAATGGAAATATTATTGGCAATTTTAGTGGACCCTGAAACTTTTTATTCTAAGCACCAGTAATTTAGGTGCAGCGACTTAGGTATCTTTAAGCTTAACTAAGTAATTACACATTAATTGGGTAAAACTTCCAAATGCCTCCATTTGCAGATGGCAATGATGATTGATCATTTTTATATTCAGAAACTTCAGCATGTTGGCTTTCTTGTTGAAAAGAGAGGCTCTGGTTAATAGATTCCTATGCTTTGCTTAAGGAAAGGGGAATAGTTCTCCTTTGTTGAAAGCCTGGCATTTATGGGACTTGTATTAAGATCAGTGTCTGTCTGTGTGCATGTATGACTTCCTGCTGAGGGAGTAAGATTTTGGAAGAAAGACTGTGATGATGCAAAAGTAGGAGTGGAAAGAATATTTGTAAAAACACAGAAGTGCTTCCTTAGTTCTTTGGTTGTAGGCGAACGGAGGAGAGCCTGCAGAGATGTAAATTAGAGACCATTAGAAATCAAAAGAATGAGGAAAAAAGCAGCAAATGAGCTGCAATGATTTTTCTTAGTTATTATATAAACTGTATGTTTTGGCCTCCTTCCCTGCAGAGGATCTCACTGGGTTGGTTAGGCTGTGGAAATACAGTGGACAAAATTTCCATCTGAGACATAAAAGGACGAGGTTTTCGCAATGATTATTTCTCCTCTCAAGCAAGTTAAGTTATTGACTAATCTATCACATTAGTTTATTGTATAAAGATGACTTCTGTAAACTCGTTCTGCTTTATATTTGAAGGTAGCGTCTAAATTCTTCTTTGATCTGTTGTTTATCTTGACAATGCGGGGGGCTTATTTCTCTGTTCCTCTGTGCTTATAACTGTAAGGCAGTAAACAAAATATGAAAAAATCCCCTGATTACTGTTGCCTTTAAGCATGGTGTCTCAAAGGCTTCTCGGGTCTGAAGTAAGAGGCTCTACCAAGGCACATCAGGTGTAAGAAAGATAGGCTCAAATAGGCAACCTTTCTTTGTGAAACCTGAGATAGGTACCCTTCTCTTCTGTTTTACAGCATCTGCTATAGTGGGCTTCTACACCACGGCCAAGTCTTCAGGCAGCGCGATTAAAATATATTCCAGTGCTTGTTTAAAAAAGCTGCTGTCTGGAGTTAATGTTGACTGCTTTCTCTTGATTTGATACTGTTCTCTGGGTACCATAGTTTTAAAGTTTATTTACCTTCTTTTCTTTGGGTTTTTTGCAAAAAGCTCTCTAGATATTTCTGCTCTTTTGGTATTGCTTCAAAGCATCATCTTCTCTCTATGTGGTTCTATCTTTCTTCACCAGACCCTAGTGGTAGCTTTGTCACAGCATACAGAATAACTTTGGGATTTCTTACCTGCCTACTTTTGCTTGTAAGTTTTATATTGGAATAGAAATCTAGAGTGACCCAGACCTTTCTAGAAGAAAAGTACCAGTAATTATTTTCTGTGGGTGCCTATTCCAGTATGTCTGCATGCGTGTAGGCTACTGAATTAGAGATCAGGTTATAATAGAAATATGTATCTTACACTTGCTGGCTATTAGGGACTGAACCTTAATTAAACCCCATGGGGTGACAGTCGTTAAAAGCACTTTTAATTACATAAGGGACCATCAGGACTTCTAACAATGACAGATGCAAACTACCATATTATTGGCCACCAGCCAAAGGCTCCATCATGGAACTGCTCTCCAGTTATACATATGAGAAAGATCCAAGAATATACGTAGCTTTGTTGACAGAGTAAAAGAGAACGATTTGCAGGTAAGCGATATTGCAGAACTTGCTATTCTATCAGATGGGACAGTCGCTTAAAGGTGGTGTCTAAGAAAAATAATTTTCAGAACTGTTGTAATTTTGCCAATGAATACACTCAATGAAAGGTGTGAATTGCTTCCATGTAGACCTTTTTTCTGAAATGTTTATGATGCCCTGTTCTATGTGGAATCTATCTAAATATTGATACCATATTGTATTACAAGCCCTTCTATTTTCCCCCCAGCTTTAAGACAGCAAAATACTTCCCCCCCC
>VYZM01024084.1:87626-119332 GCA_013398915.1 Dromas ardeola | reverse complement strand
CAGGTGTAGCTTTCCCACTGCTAACACTATGTTTCCATGCAAATCGTTTCAATGCCATAACTAAATACAGAAATTTCCAGCTCCCTTCATGTTTCTTTGTGTAAACATCTATCACCTAGCAAAAGCCTCTTACAGTTAGTTTAACTGTACAAAGCTAGCTCAGGTTGCTAGTGTCTTGATTGGTGAATATGCCGATTTTTTCAGTGTTGCGTAGTTGACAGTATTAAAAGAAAAAATAAATAAAATAAAATTAAAGCCCGACTTTCTACAAAAGCAAAAGTGGTCTCAGCCACGGGAAGCTTGACAACTAATGATGCATTTTGAATAATGCTGCAGAGACATTCCATTGCTTTTCTACCATAAGTGTGATTGTTCTGTCAGAAGCTGAAGGCACATCCTTTCCCAGTACTTCTTGACAGTTGACTTCACTGGGGAGACAGCACAAATGTAATGCGCAGAAGCAGAAAGATCAACTTATTTCAGACCTTTCTGATACTGTCCCATCCAGTTTGTGTCCTGAGAATACAGGAGGACAGCACTTGCAAGTTATACTGCACCTGAACAGGCTTTCCCTGCAAAGCATGGTCCCTGCTGCTTGCGTGATTTACCTGGGTGTGCACAAAAGACTTAACAAGAGGCAATGAAAAGGCAAGGATGGGCTCCCAAAAGGAGTCAACATTTCCATGCTCCTCTTGTTCAAGCATTGTTACCAATGGTTTGTTTATATATTGGAATGAGTTAATCGTTAAAGGATAAGTCACGGGATAACTTTTTTGAGGGAGTGGGGAGGATGTTGATGGTTTGTCCCTCACATGGAGGAATTATGTGTCTTGAAAGCAAAATAAACCACAAGAATCATGGGCTATTTGACGGTAAATAAGTGATTTTGTATATAATCAGGACAAAGCATGGATGTACAGACAGCTTTCACTAATAACCCTATTCTAAATTTGCCCTACAATTGTGTGTACATAACTTTTTATGCAAAATATCTCCTCTTCCATGAAAGTAATAGTAGTTTAACTTTTAACTATACCTTAAGGGTTTTTTTTATCCAATTCATATGTTTTAGTTAATTTGCAAATCCTCTTTGAGTTAGAAGTTACCTAATCTGTACTGTTCAGAATTTAATGAGACTTCCTGTGGTAAAGGGATCCACTTTGAATCTTTTGTGCGTATTATGAAAATACACGTCTCCCAAAAGTTGGAGCTTGCTCATTTAGTTGTCTTTTTAGTATTTAGACGCTAAAGAATCTGTTGTTTGAACTGCTTTGCATTGTTGTAACCTGAACTGACTGTAAAATCTGATTTCTGACTTTTCAACTCTAGGAATCTCTACCACCTGTCCAGTTTGACTGGAGTAGCAGTGGCCTTACTAACCCTTTAGATGGTACGTCTCTCCGTAGAGCCTCTAGCACCAGAGCTAGAGATAAGAAAGCTACAAAGTTCAGACAAACATCTATCTGCTGATTATTTTTTTTTTAAATATACACACACACAGAGATATATATAAAAATATATATAATATTTATTTCTTACTCCTAACTTTGGAAATTCAGGCTTTCTTTCTGATTAACTGTGTCCCTACGTGAAGTGTTACATAGTCTGAAAAAAACTAAGTTAAGTATTATTTTAGATTCCTGCCATATGCTAGCGACACAGTGGCAATATTAACACTTCATTATATACATAACTGCAGATTCTAATGAAACTCTGAACAAATGAGCGTTTTAGATTGACAAGTTTTACATCTTAAAAGTATTTTTCACCAATGAACTATCTCTTTAGACATCCTTTGAATGACAAACTTGTGTATAGTGGCTACTTCAAAGCACAATATTTTAACCACAAACTGTTTGCAAAAGATACACTTCTTGAGCTGAAAGTTTTCAGATTTACAGATAATTTTATATTTCAAAAATGTGACTTCATCTGTTACCACTTTTGCTTACACTCAAGAGCTAATTACAGCTAATATATGAAATTAAAGAGGTAGCTACGAACTTATTTGTATCTGTAAATATATATAGTTATCATATAAAAGATCCTGCACCTATGTCTATTTTAATAGCAAAGTGAGTTGTGCCACCGCCTCCAGTCTCAGAAATGTAAGTGCATGCAAAGGAAATAAAACAAGTTTTGGAAACTTGTTTGATCAACAGACTAGAAACCTGTAAAGAAACTGATACCTTTATGAGGAGCCTGCTGACAGCAATTAATTCATGACACAAGTTGTTCAAAAGCAGGCTAAACTAAACTGCATCTCGTGTTGCGCTGGTGTTGCCTCACGCTGTTGTTTCAGAACACGTGGGATGTTAAGAGTTTGGAGAGCAATATCATGGTGCTGAAGGAAAGCCTGGATGGACCCTTTTGCTGTTGTCTGGTGTCTTATTACCTCAGTCAATCATCATGCTTTCTTTTTAACAAACAACTTCTTTAAAATGTATCTTGGTTTGATTTCTGTTTTAGTACTAAAGGGGAACAGTATAATTTACCAGTGAGGAACTGGATATAAGAGTGGCATTTGTTACCCTGTGTTCACACTGCTTTAAGATAATGATAATTAATAGCTTAAAGCTGCTAAATAAAACTTTAAAGCGTTTTTGGTTCTTTGCCATTTGGGGATCTGCTCAGTCTTCCTGATGAAAGAATGGCTTTTGATTTCAGTGAGGGGAGAAAAAGCCCGCTATATTCTAACTATCAATTGATCTATATATTGTTTCCCTTTAACTGATCACATCTTTCTCTCTGGGTCGTGCTGGTTCTCTTTCATTTTTAGATTGAAATAAATATATCTATTTTAAAGTTACTAGTGTTGATTTCCTTGCTGCATTGTACATGAGGAAATGTGCACTGAATTAAGTTGTTAACATTTTAGAAGGTACAAACTAATACTGTAAGCATTGTTTTCATGTCAATTTTTAAATTGCGTACTGAGTACTAATTATAACTTGCATGTTCAAGTGTGTGTCTTACCCCTTTTTACACATAAACCCCTCCCTTGGCTTACCTTCTATATGGCTGCCTACCAACACGGTCACTGAATTTCAAGCTAGTGGAGGTTCCACTCTTCTGAACCTTGATTTCTTTGGGCCCGTGGATGACAGTAGCTCTAGCAGCACCACCACAATCCCAGGTCAGCAGAGTGTTAAAACCACAACTGTAATATTATAACGACTTACTAAAAGCATGAGCACATCACTTGACTTTCCTATAAACAAGGAGAAATTTTACGTTGCGTTTCTCTACAATGTCTCTCTACTGCGTTTTCCCTTTAATCTGTGTTCTGTTTTCTGATGTTTTGTATCGAGTGCAAGGTATATAAAAGGTACTGTCAGCTCTGTATTTGTCACGTGCTGAAGGAATGAATGGCTCTTATGCTCTTGCAAATAAGATGTTAAAACACTTGTTTCAAATGGGAAATTTGGAAAGTTAACTTTACAAAGCAGTTAAGAAAAATTGAAGTATGCTGTACATGTGACGATTCCCCCCAAATTAGGCTTGATCTCTCTTCTGAATGAGCGCCTCCGAATTATAACTTCCAATAACATCATAATCCTATATGTGAATATGAAGTTATGGGGCTTAACATCTCACAGCCCTTCTGGTCTTTGCTGGTACCAGGAGGCTGCAAATACTTGCTTTGTATGAACTGCTAATATTAATGATAAAGCGAAAAAAGTGTTTTAACAACATTCATAATAAAACCAAGGATAGTTGCATGTTTGTGGGACATCAGAAGTTCATGAATGTTAGTTGTAAAACCAAAGCACTTTATCTGCAATTTACTCCCTTAAAAGGAGATAAAAACATCACTCTCTCCATTGAATAACACATAAAATTAATTGAATTAATTTATCGCATGGTGTTGACATGCTTTGAGTATTTTGCGCAAGCTTGTGAAAACCTACACTCTGAATAAATTTCTGCAGGAATTTAAGGGAATATTTTTGGGATTTATCTGAGTGCATAGGTTAAGTAGATAAGGCAAATACTCTTTCAATACAATGCCTGAAGCCATGATAATCACTTTCTTCATAGGAAGGGATTTTTTTCCTCTTAGTGATTTTAATTTAAAAAATCAATTTTTAAGAGGTTTGGGGTTTTCCCACATTTCAAATAAGTGCTTATAGCTATTGTATTTTTTGTTTTTTAAAGACCTGCTTTTTTAGTTTTGAAATCTGATCATTGAAGGCAATTTTATGGCATCGCATTCCAAATGTCTTTTTATTCCACCCTTGAGAAATGTCGTTATCAGATGAAAGGTGGCAGGTTTGTCGTGGAAGTGATAGGTAGCAAATTCAAGATGTTTGAGTCTTACAGATTCTTTCATAAGTGTGTGCAAGTCTATCGACATACAAGTCGTCAGTACCCAATACGTGTACTGCTCGGGCAGTTGGGTACGGTCTTGTGTCCTGATGGTGTGCACACTTGAACTGATTACTGGAGGGATACTCTGTTAGCATTTTATTGCCTTTTTTTTTTTTTTATGTTATTGTTTCATCAAGTTACAGGTATTATCACCTTCCCTGGTATGCCCTATAGCGCCTATTTTTGGTGGGTTTTTTTGGTTTTGGCTTTTCTTTCCTCCTGACTTGTTTCTGGGAAAGTCATTTGTTTCTTGGCTTGCAGCTCGTGTGTTTGTGTGTGTGTTTAGGAGCTTTGTGTGGGGTCTGGTTGGCTAACTTTCCTTCAATATCTCATTAAGGTTTTGCAGTGCTTTCCTTAAATGTTCTCTAATGATTTGAATAAAATGGAGAATATGCAACTCTTAAAAATAACTAAAATAATTGAAAGACAAATTGTTAGATCTTTTGGCTTAAAGAAGAAACTTTTTTCAGTAGTACAAGTTTGTTCTTTCTCTAAAGACCTTAATTTTACTTACTATAGGTCTACGCTGTATTCTTCTCAGCCTGATTTCATCAGCAGCTAAAATCACTTCTTATTAAAATTTGCATTCTACGTCATGAACAGGGAGTTACCCATTTCTAGTATGTTCCCACAGATTTAGTGTATTGTTTTATTTTTCATGTTGATAGTTTAACATAAATGTAGCTGAGTAAAAGGTTCCTAAAGGACAGTAAATTGAGCAGTGGCATCGCACTACAATGAAAATGAATTCAGGACCGTAAATGTGAATATCTAAATGATGTAACTTACAAGGTTGCATTTAACATTTGTTGCAGAGTTGCATGTCAAAGGACTCCTTGTTTCAATTAGTTTTACAATTTGTACCTTAATGGGATTTCGCAGGCTTCTGCAAGTCAAAGTGTATTTCTTCAAGTCTTCCTCTCCCTGTTTGAAAGTGGGTATTTCATGGAATAGCTGGGCTTTTTCATATTTCCAAGTTCTGTAAACATCTGACAATACTTAAAGTCTTGGTATACTGGTCTCAGGACAGTACATATTTTGATGTTTTGCATGAAACTGGATGAAATTAACTTTGAAAATGCAGACTTAAAGAATGTAGGTTGAAAGGAGAACTGATTAATTTCAAATCAACTCATATTAAATGGAGCAAATCTTCCCCCTTCCAGCTCCTGCAGCTTAACCAGATGATTTTCTTAATTTTACTTTTTGGTCGTCTTAGTTTCCTAACAATGAAAGAGTACTTAACTTGGGCGCAAATGACAAATAGTCAAGACACTGCTTGGGGAGAGTTCATGCAAAGCAGGCATGAGGATTATTAACCTCATCTGTTTGCCCGCGTGGTACTGTAATTACTGGGTGGAAAAGACAGGACAAATAGGCACAGGCTTTTTTTTTTTATTTATTTAGTAATCTTTTGGTATTTCAGAAATACTTCTAAAAGTGTCTTGATCCAGGCAAGTAAACTGGGTAAAATCATCAGCACATCAGTTTATAAATGCTGTTTTTCAATCAGGTAGCTACATGGCACCATCACGTCCAAATACTTAAAAGGTTTGTTCTGCAGTAGTATGGAATGCTTCTGTGTTGTCCAAACCAGCTGGCACTAATGTTAAACTTGTTTAGAATGCAGGTGTCTATAAAACACGATGCTTCTGTACAAAAATTCTACGCTGTTTTTATAAAATACTTATATTTGTGGATGGCGCATATGCACATTCCATTTAAACCTATGAAGCGTAAAGTAGCTGAAACTAACTAGAGGAATATCACCAATTTAAAATGCTTCTGAGCAACAAAATGTGCTGTAACAGTCTTTCCTCTTGATTTGTTTTGATAATTCTGATTCCTAGAGGCTTTTTTAAAAGAAAACATACTTAGTATCTGGAAATACTACAGCGACTTCCTACTGAGATGTGAGGCTTAACATTAAACAGGTAGAATTTCACCCATACATATGTATTTTTTGGGTGCAAGTTCCCATTGTTTGCATTGTTTTCAGAATGACCTCTGATAAAATTTGAAATCCATTCGCAACGTATGTGGTGTCAAAATTCAGCATCTGACTTAAGATACCTGGAACTCAGAAATCAGGGCTGAAACATCCAGATACTCAATGCTTTATAAAAAAGGGAGGACAGGCTGAAAGTTTTGGTAGTTATACATATTAGTATGTAACTTTTTTAATGCCGTTCCACTTGTATGTATCATAAAAGCTGTTTTTTCTCACTTAAAATATTTTTAACCAACCTCTTATGAAAAGCAGGATACTAAATGCAGTCCAGTGCATGCCAGCATTGTGTGTAATTTCTTGTTGAAGAATTGGTCCTGGCTAACATGCAGTGTTCTTCTAATACAAACAGTTGAGTTGAAGTCATTGAAACAATCCGTTTTGACACAGCTGACATTTTTACAGGTGTTTCATTCTAAAAGGTAAATCAAATTTGGTTTGTTTGCTCTTAGGCTGAGACCTTGTATGCCAGACTTGATCCAATGTGTGTGTGGTTTGTAGTACAACTGCAAAAGCTACTGAAAAAAGGTGGGGAGAGAGGCCGGTGTTTTAGAAATGCAGACATGTTCTGTCATGTTGTTTTCTTGTATCTTGAAATTATAAATGATTCAGATGTTTACAGAAAACAGTCTCTAGCAAGTTGGTCTGTGGCTAATTATGGCTATACTTGCCTCCAACCATCACTGATTATCATTTTATACTATAAGGTGTGGATCCTGAGTTGTATGAATTGACAACCTCAAAACTAGAAACTTCCAATGCAAGCAACAGAGTGACTGATGCGTTTGCAAGACTCATGTCCACTGTGGAGAAGGCAAGCACGTCCACAAGGTAAATAAATACTCTTTGTTGCACTTTTTATTTCTTTTTCTAAGGGTGGCACGAAATAGGAGGAGTGAATGTCTGCTATTTTAGGTCAGAAGTTCTTTAATTATAAAAAGGCTTAAATTTAATAATTACATTTAAATATGAAATTCATAGTACTGTAGTTCGTATTTCAAATTAACACAGCACCCTAAAATAAGATGGGAAACAGTTCATGAGCCGAAAGAAAAAGATCACCAGGACATAAGTTGAAAAGCTAGAGCCAGAGACGGAACTGGAGGAAGCGACTTTCTGAAGAACAGAACTGATTCCTAAGAATGGAAGGGTAAATTGAATCACGCCATTCAGTGACCTGGGACCTTCCTTGGTCCTCCGCATAACTTATGGGTACGGAATGTCGAGCAAGTAAAATAGTAAAGCTGAGTAATAATTATGACAATATTTAGCCCTTACATTATATTTCTAGCCCCTGTCAAAACCTCAGTCACCAAAGATCAGATTCATTTTGCCGTTGCAAGTTAAGGCACGAGCATGTAGTGGGTTTGGGATGTCTTTTCTGCTTTGGATCTCATGTGAAGTTCTGCCGTACTTTTTTTTGATAGGTAGAGGCTGTGTAAAAGGCTTTAGATGTCAAATGTCTTCCTTTAAGTCTGGCCTGTTGAATGGGTAGAGAATAGTCTCTCCACTTATAAGCTTGTATTCTTTGGGTTTATTTTTGGAATAGTGATTCTTAGCAGTAGGATCCTGGGCTGTCTTAACATGTAATTAATGTCTGTGCCCATTAAGGAATTGCTGAGTGATTCTTACCAAATAAAAGGTTTCTATTGTTGAGGAAATGCATGCCTCAACGTGCAACAAATATTAGTTGCTTTGCAACTAATAGATAGTAACATAGCCTCACTCATAAGTGAGCTCTAGGGTTTATTCAGCACTCTCAAACTAAGTAGATATATTTCCATCCAGCATAGCACTTACAGAGGAGACACAGTTGAAGAGTGTTGAGGCAAATGTAGTGATTTGTAATGGTGAGACATAGCTGGCTTTCTTAAAATTACTAAAACTATAGTTTTCAAGAGCTCTTTTAAAACATGTTCTTTCATTGAGAAAACTATCTTGCTAGTTTTCCTGCAGTGAAAATATTCAAAGTGAACACTGAATAAAAAAGATCAGCAAAGCGTGAAATTTTGAGGGAGAACCAGTAGAGGGAACTCCACGCTTCAATGCTGATTTTCGTGTGTCAGCTTTTGGATTTCCTATTTTTCTATCCATGGAGTGCATGTGCTCTTTCTGAAGATACACTAGTGGGAAAGTTTGACTTTCACTAATTAGAAAGCATAGGTACAGTTGAAATATTTTTTTAGTATATTCTAAGTCTAATTTAAAAGTAAGCACAAATTCACAGCAAGGACATACAAACTCCAAATGTGTCATTATTATTTTATCTCCATTCATGGATTTGTACCTGCTGGCTTACTTTAAGATATCTTAGCTTACTTTTTCATTACAAAGGAACAGGGAAGTCTGCTTTGCTTAAATGAATGTTGACCTTCATTTTTCTTTGTTGTTGTTTTTTGATACGAGTGGTTTGGGGGTTTTCCCAATGCTTCCACGGTGCACCTTAAAGCTCTTTATCCAGTTGTCAAAGTTCTTTCCTCGCTCTGGGGGTCATTGCTTACTGATAGGAAGAGGTTCGAGGTCTGTGCTGTAGGAATATATCAGGCTGTAGAGAGAGGCTGGGGATCTGAGACTTTGTGGTTAAGTTCAGACACACGCAAGGATTAGCTGTTTTCATTGTTCAATACATTTTGTATGTTTTTGTCAACTCTGAATTTTAAATTTTTTTTCTCTCTTCTAATTTCATGCTCTCTGAAAGAAAAGCAGTCTATTTTTATGTTTTTCAAGCTAGAAACCTTCAGAGATATAAGAAGGTCTTATCTCAGAAGTATGCCATATATGTCGCAGTATGTTAGCTTTTTCTAATATAATTGTTTTTCTTCTAAATTTTTTATTCTTTTTTTTTTTTTTTTAAATGAACTAGAGACTTTAAAATAGGAGTGGTGGGGTACAGCCGGCTCAAGAAGGGCGATATTCATGCACCAACTTGGAAGTGGGGACTGTTAGCCATTCATGATAGCTGATCAGGGGAAGATGTGGCCGGTGGCTTAACACCACTTTGGCAACTGAAGTTGTGCTAAGGCTATCCCATGTCTGTAACTTGTCTGAACTCAGGATCTTTAGGGTAAAATTTAGAGTGAAAATACCATTGTTCAGCTGTGGGAAGCCATGCAAAGAGTCACCTCTGTCTGAAATAGCCCCATCTTTTGCTTGCAAACTGATTTCTTGTAGCTGGAAAGTCAGTTTCTCAGAAGGAAAGTGCTGGGAGAGGAGGGGAACCTTCCCCCTCAGCTTGAGCCTGAAACCTTGGCGGCAGCAGTGGGTGTTGAAGGTCAGGGATCCAGTGCAGCATTCCACCGAGAGAGACTCTGCAGCCTTGCCTGGTTCCATAGAACTGGCAGAGATCAAAAGTTTATCTGCTGTCTTTTTGAAGGAAAGCAGAGCACTGATACCTTTCCAAGAAATGGCCGAAACACTCGTTTAAACTGGAAGTACTCCTTGTGGGCGGTGTTGGATGGAGCAGGCTAACTCTTAATTAGAGAGTGATTTTCAAAGTGCATTTCTCTAATCAACTCATTGTTGCTGTTAGAGCCTGGCCTTGCTGGTGCTATGCACAAAACCCTTTGCAAACATGAGAGATGACTGAAGTCCTGAAAGACTGAACGCTGCAGGAAGGGGTTGGAATGCAAAACAGAGCAGTGAGGTGTGAGTGACACATCAACAAAGCATTCCCTATTTCTTGCTAAGTTTTCTTCCAGAAACTTTCCTGCCCGTCACTCTGGCTAATTTGTTGCAGCTTAATGTTAACATGCCTTTGAAAAGGAAACTTCATGCCAGCAGGTAGAGGGGCTCGCAATTATTTGCTTGGGTAAGGGCATCCCCTCTGTACTCTTTCTTGGGAGGAACTCTAACCTATTGTAAAAGAAGAGATCGATGGGGCAAAGTGCTTTGTAAAAGGTAGTTCTAATACTTGAAGAGGCAGGGACCCTGTTTTGAGCGAAGGCTGGGTCCTTTAATGGTCTAGTAATCAAAACATCTGGTTCCAAAGCAGGCAGAAGTAGTACAGCTGCTGCTGACAATCCACTTACTCAGGTGTCCATTCTGTAAGCCACGGTAGTTAAAAACTAAGAGGGCATGAGCAGAAGCTCTGACAACAGCCCCCCATAGACCAAGGTTTAGCAAAAGAATCTCTTGACAGTGGGAATATCTTCAGCAAAAGTGGTGCCTGAAATTAATGCACTTGACATCGTTCTTTCTCTTGTCTCTATCAAAAGACATTACAGTTGTTAGGCAGTTTGGTAAGTTTTAAGGGTAAAAACAGTCTGCAGTGATGATGCTACTTTGTCTTTTAAGTTTAGAGAGTTAGTGAGTAATTCTTTAGGGTTTGCCCTGGTGATATTTGCTACTGACTTACCCAGAAGAGGGTACTTGCAGTGTGCAGTTTTATTGTCTGCTGGAGGAACCTGCCACTGTCCATTGAGGAATGGAGATTTTAGGCTGTCTCATTCCCCTCTGCACTGAGATGATTTAAAAAATGGTTTTGAGCCTCATTACCAAGTGATTGTATCTATAGCTGTAACTTGCTCATAGTTAAATAACATTTGCTGTATGTGTTAGCTTATCCTTCTCTATAGATGCTTTTTACAGAGCACATTAAGTAGGTAAATTATTGCAAAGGGCTTTCTGGCAGGAGGGGAGCCTTGAGTGATCGCGTGAGATTCACGTCTGACTGCGATGTTGCAGAGACCAGCTAGTAGAGCAAAAGCACTAGCATCATCCTATGATAAAGGTCCTTCGTATGACCACCAAATAAAATGCAGCACTGCCTCTGGGACCCAGCAGTGCCGTTTCTTAGCATGCCGCAGTTGAGCAGAGGAGGAAGAGGCATATAAATAGCAAGGAGTGTGTGAGCTCCTTCTCAGTGCCTGATTAACAATTACAGGAACTCCTTTTAATGCAGATCTCTGAGTCAGCCCTCTTCCTTTGGCTTCCTCTGTCAAACGCTCCTTTGTTAGCTGTAAGTCCATGTTCATCAGGAGTTTGTACCTTTAAGAGGCTTGTGGTAAGTGATTACTAATAGTGGCACCAGATACTGATAACACAGTGGTGGGTGACAGCCACATTTCAACAGCTCAGAGATAGTCCTTCGAGTGCAAACAGAGCTGACTGTGAGGTTGTTAGAGGAGGCACATGCTGGCTCTCTGCTTCTTCCTTCAGTAAATCTAGCGCACAGCTTTGTTTATCCTCCAGAATTTGGTAATCTGCCTAGTCGGTGGCTCATGAAATTCCACTGCAGCAGAGAAAAGAAAATATTGCTATTCTAGTGAAGGAAAGTCAGATTTAGTATCTAGGCTGCCTCATCTAGAAATCTTTCATCAAGTGGAGATTTCGAGTAGCAAACAAAAGTGATAGTTCAGTGTCAACACAATGATCAGTGATGTCAAGGATGAGTTTGACTCCGGCTCTTTTTTTCTTCTCCTCCTAGCTAAGAAATTCTGAGACTGCTGCTGAAGCAAACACGTAGCCCTTTGCTTTCCCCTGATCTCTGATCAGTTCAGGAAACAATCCTGATGGGTGCTGACAAAAGAAAATATAAGTACATGTTGCTTCGTGATCAGAGTGGCGATTGCCCTCTCATGGGCTCATTTTAAAGTTTATAGCTAAGACAAGATATAGAAAGGAAACTTCGGAAGTGTTGTAGGGAAAGGCAGTTTACTTGATTTGAGCCTTTTGTCTCAGCTTTGGTGGTTTTTTGCTCCAAAGATGGGGGAGCTTATTTAGTTAGAATTTCTAACGTCATTACAGGGTGTAGCAGGTGCCTTTTTGGAACTGGAATAATGTTTGATAGAAAACTGAGTATTTCTAGTAATAGGCAGTGTTCTTCAAAGATAAGCCAGAAGTCTGTAAAGTATGGATGTTTGGGCAGGGGAGGGGGGGGTCTTCTGTAGCAGTCTGAGCCAAGTTTCATTTTACTAAGGAAATGTGAGGTTTTTGCATAATAGTGAGAACCAAGCGGCATGGGATTCAGACCTCTTTATTCATTTGCGCTCAGTAATTCTTGTGAATAATGCAAAAGGCAAAGTAAACACCAGTGATTCCCAAACTGCTGTATGTATCATTATGGCTACACATACTACTGCACTTCAAAGCAAGTAGCTACAAGTTGTGAGCCACCTTTTGCTGCTGATGAGCCCTAGGGGAAAAAAGGGTTTGTGGATCACGATGTAGAGCAGTTTGATGTCTAATCTGAGTACGGTCGTGTCGGAAACACAGCATAAGTACCTTCTTTTTATTTTAGTATTAAGTTAGGAACTTCTTAATGTCCTTCTAAGATTTTTCTGTTTTATTTTGAAAGACCATACTGGATTTAGGTAGTTTAGAAGTAATGCTCCTATTGTCGTATCCCTAGAATATGGGCATGCTTGTTTCCTCAAGTGAGTGGTCCCAGAATGGCATGCTGGAACCTGCGTAAAGAAAGCAAAAATATATAAAAATTAGCATCTGAATAGGAATATTTTTTTTCCTTATTGCAACAATATTCAGGAACATTTTTCTGACTTTCTATGTGAACATTTTGCTGACTTTCTATGTTAACATTTTGTTGGTAGGCAGGTAGGTATTAGAACATTAGACTACATTGAAGTAGCTTACAGAAGGGCCTGTCAATGGGAGACAAACTGCCAGAACATTGCTTCAATCAGTGTTTCTTTCAGTGATTCAAGGGATATCAGGTACTGGATTAATGTACTTTGTTCTTTTCTTCTCAACAGGAAGCCTAAAAAGGAAGAACATCTTAGTGAAGAGGCTGCCAAGGTGATTTCTAGCCTTCCTGACTTAACTTTCATGCATGCCAAGGTGTTGATGTTCCCAGCCACATTAACACCTTCAACAAGCTGCCAAGAAAAGGTAGACTAAAGTGATGTGAATTGGACATTTTCTATTGATTTTTTTTTTTCTTCCCTCTGTGGGTCGTAAAAAGCAATCTTGCTTTAATTAAAAAAAAATCAAGTTCAGATGATTTGTTGGTAAGCAGCACTAGAAAGGTATACATAATAATGTATATTTATTTACATACTGGAGTCCTAAATTTATATTAGAGAAAAATGTAAATAATTGGGGGTAAATCTTTTTGAAGATCTATTCTTTTTGTTGTGCTGGGGTGTATACATTTATGTCTTTGTGAAATACACTGGTGGTGTCCTTCTTACAAAACTTTTAAAAATCAAAAAAAAAAAATTAAAATCCTAGAAACACATAATGAAAATGTTAATCTTCACGATCTGTGAAGTCCCCCTTAAAAGTTTTCTGACTGCATTGAGCATCTTTTTCTTTCCTGCATATATTAAAGTATGTGTTGCTGGGGAAAAAACCAAAAGGTTAAATTGTCCCTTTGCGGGTTTTCAGTTGTTGTTGTTTCTTTAAAACCTGGTAATTTCTTTTCTGTTTTAACAAGCTTAAGATGTGTTTTTCCTTTTCTTCTCCCCCCTCTCCTCCCCCTGGTTGATTGGTTGGCTGATCAATTTTTATGTTCTTAAACTTCAATAGTATGGCTGTGTCACTGTATAGCCTTTTGAAAGGTATGCTGTCAGTAACTTCTTGTTCCAGTTATGGATCACTATCTAAACACTTGATTTTTTTGGGGTCATTAGAAGGTTGTCTGCTTTTAATTAGTTTGATTTGGAAAAGAAGGACCAAAACTATATGAATGTCTTACAATGAAATTTACCTGTTAAAAATTTTTATGTTCTGTTGTACCACTATTCCTGTTTGATTTTGCACAGTGTAAAATGACATAATCATAGATTGCTATGGTTTTAGGCTGTATATACAGTAAAAACTATGGGTTGTAAATGTCTGGGGAAATTCCTATGGAAAAAAGAGAGCTATGTAGAAGAACCTCTAAAAAGGTCAATGTGCATGCCCAAGGTCTTTTGAGATTTAAGTGTGTAAATTTCCTTTTAGCTTACACAAAATAAAATAATTTAAAAGATACATATGTATATAGTCTGTTATCTTTTTATACAGAATGTATACATTAATCCCACTTCTGTTGATGGTAAAGTTGATGCATTGCATTAACAGTAGAACCTTCTCCTTTGCGCAGACCCACAAAACACACCTGTCAGGATCCTGCAGAAGGAGAAGCAGACTTCTCTTTAATTGCTCTGTCTCTTTGACTGTGTTGTGATGTAGACTTTTATTTCCGTTTCCAGTGTGCCTGCTGGCTTGTAGGGTCATGTGGCTCAAGACGTGTTGGTATTTTGGGTTAGAGACTTCTTCAGTGTAATTGGCGATAGTCGGCTGTAAGAAACACAAATTATGGGGAGATGAGAAAGGACAACTGATTTTTGCCTATTTCTTAGCTAGAAATAAAAATGTAAACGTAGGATTTAAGTTTCCTAACACGTTAGCTTGCACTGTAGCTCTTTCAGCAACACCTCTTCAGAGGATATCGGTGGACTGTCAGCAGGTAAGGCATGCTCTGGGTGCTGATATTTTTTGAGAGTGCTTTGCATGGGCATAGACTTGCCATGTCTAACCTTCACTATGTGCACAGAACACTTGAAGTGTTCAGCAGTCACCACCAGTTCATCAGTTAACACCTAGTTCTGAGAAATCTCCAATGCATTTTCTTACCCTTTATTGAATTCTTTATCGTCTGACAGCACCTGAGTCAGAAAAGTTGAAGTTTGAGCTTGATGTCATTAGTTGGTAATCTGAAATGTTTTCCTTGCAAAAGGAAGCTTTTTCCTTCTAGGGAGTCCTCTTGAAACGTCCTCGAGAGATGAGTGCTGGAGTTCCACCTTTGTGAACGCAGGACTTCCAGTGAGTGCTGGCCACTCAGAATTGAGAGCGCAGCTCCTGCAGTTGTGATAAAGTTAATTTGTAAAGGCTAAATTGGGTCCTTTGCCCTCCAATTAGTGCTGCAGCGTACAGCGCCATGGTATCAAACTGCACCCTGTTGTAGCTGAAAAGGCTTATGCAAAAGCCATCTGCTTTACCATGTATCCCCAAAAACACTTCTATTTGCTCCTTCTGCAGATTTTCGTTACAGCACTGACTTCATGCCCGTTTCATGTCAAAATTAGCTGTGCTAATCTCACAGGTTTAGCATAGTGTTCTTTAGTGCATGCTTATTACATCATTCAGTTCTGGTGCTGGGCTGGTGTAGGTTAAAATCGGTCCTTTTGTTTTCATAACTGTGGCGTGTCCCTTGGAGCCAGAGTAGCGGTATAGCTGCAGTAGAGAGCTATAGCTATTGTTCCGAGGAGAATATGTTTAGGAGCTGACTCATGATCCTTGTCTGGCAGCAAGTGGACTGAAGTATTAAGGAGAGGTGGGGGTGGAAGTGCCAGCTGCAAGTTGATCTTTAGTCTCCTCACAATTGCCTCTAGAGGCAGCTGCCCATTTGTCTTCCAGTCCCAAGCGCTGTACTGGTGGCCCGCTGTAGATGGGGGAGGGGGGAGAAATGGCAAGGGAAAAAAGGAGATTTCTATTGTGACTGATGTACCAATCTGAAACTTTGTGAAACCTGGTACTACCTAGAGTGTGTTTATGGGGTTTTTATGTTCTTTCTGCCAAAAATAAAAAAAAAATTAAAAATTGCGTCCCATAGACCTTCACTGTGCTGAAAAGACATAAATCTTCCATCTAAATCCAGCCTTTGCAGGTGGATGCTGCTTGCCTTAAAACATAGCATTGCTTTTTGTCTCCTAGCTTAAGGTCCCTTCTTTCTTGGTGACTGTGGGGTGGACAGGCAGGCTTCTCGTCCTTTCTCCTCCTGTCTTGTGCAGGCGGCTTTGTTCTTATGCAGAAAGTTTTGTCTAGCAGATCTGGCTGCATCGGGGTTGTCTTTCCATGCTGTTCCCATTGACGCGGCATGCCTTATCTAGTTGAATCTTGCCAGTAGGTTTATGGGCAGGATGATAATTGATACTCTCTGCACATACGTGTTGCTGTGCGTTGTCATCAGACATGTCAACGTGCATCACGTTCACTCGAGAACTAGTGTCATTTAATAGTGAGGCGCTTACGCGCTCATCCAACAGAAGCGGCAGAGGACACTTGGTTCAGATGCAATTTGCCTGAGTTGGAACACGGCCATGAAGCCATGAAGTCCAAAACTCCCACTGTGAAGCGAGCTGCGGGCCCCTGAATGACTGCGAAGAAGAGCTGGACTCTGCTTGTATTATCCAAAAGACTGCACTCTGACGCTCAGTGGTTCAGCGCTGGCTTACCAGGAGCTTTACCACCTGCTGCAGGCGTTAGCAGTGCTGTACTGCCGCAGCACTTGAAACGTTAAGACCTTCTCAGAATATCGTTAGCTTGACAGATTCATTTTTGAGATGCCAGAAATAAAGCTTACAAATAATGTCTGTAGATGCCCTCAAATGCAATTAGCACGTACTGAAGTTAACCCTTCGTCACATTGGATTGTTGTACAGAACTTTACCCGGTAATGAAATCGGCACGTGGGAAGTTTTGTTGTCAGACTGCGGGACCGCTGTGCTTGGGATGAATATCTAATAGTCTTTGTAGGATGCGAGGGAGGCTTAGCTCAGCACATGTGAGATGGATCAGCCTTGGCCCAACCGCTTACATCGAGGTACAACTCCTTTGTGCTGGTTCTGTACCTCTGCATAATTATCTTCTAAATTTCAGAGCAGTCTGAAATACAGGATAGTTGCAAAATACACTTGAATATAGTTTATAATAGCATATGGCATCTAGTAATTGCATAGCACCTGCTAGGAGCCTCTGCCACAAAAGCAGAGAAGTTTTTCATCATCTGGCCTCTGTGCTGAAGAGCACAGCCACTAAAGGCAGCAAGCAGCCTGCTCTGCTCCCTTAGGTGAACCTGGAGCATGAAAGGAGATGGGGAGAAACACCATACATCAAATTCAAGAGGCTAAAAACAGGGTGAGGAGGAGCTTGAAGAAAATATAAAGCAAGAGCTCAGGAGAAGCTCTGAGTAGGGGAAATAAGAAGGTTAAGCAGGGCCCTGTGTGTAGGCAGCTGGGATAGCTATAGGAAGAGCAGGTGGTGGAGAAAGTGGGATACAAGCATGAGGAGCCAGGGCATTTGGAGAGGAGAGAAAGCCTGGGATGGATTACAGACGCACACACTGTGCCCACTGGCTGCGTTTCTCCAAAATCTGGAACTGAGCCTCAGAGACCCCGGTCTGTGTGTTACTATACTGCGGAGAAAATGTGTCAAACCTATTGGTTGAATGTAAGTTGTATGTGTCGCAACAGCCAGCTATTGCTATCAGTTATTTATGGTAGAGAGCTGGACTGCAGACGTAAGGGTTTAAATGCAGCTGCTGGTGCATGTTTTAGCATTGATACAAGTCCAGGTGTTAGAAGACCTTTTTTTTTTTAGACTATTTTTAAAGATGGAGGTACATTATAAATCCAGACTGTAGGTATAAAATCAAATTCTCAAAAGCTAAGCTCTGCTGCTGTGATTTGGAACCGCAGCTTCAATCCTGTCGTGCATCTGCAATGTGACAGTCGTTGCTTTCATATCGTCCTGTCTTCACCCTGTCCTTGCCTCATGCCCTGCGCAGATTTATTTTCTGAATCAGCGTAGTGTAGTGAAACTCTTTCTCTGCAGGGTCCCTGCTTCTTAGAGCTAAAAAGAAAGGATGGCCTTATGTGGAAACTCTGGAGAAGGCACGGTGGAGTGCGATGCTCTCCTGGCTTGAAGCAGCTGGCCAGGCTGGCTCTTTATCAGGAGGTCACTTGTGCATTTCTGTCATTTGGTGCCCAGCGTGAGTTGCCTGATCGGGATGTGCAGAAATGCTAATTGCTCTGGGATGTAGCTTAAGCAGTTAGGAGCTTTGCTTGTTTGATATACAGTCGGGGCTCTGCGACACCAGGGGTCAGGTGCATGTGCTAAGCACCCAAAACTGCTGGAGTTCTTGTTTTCATCTTGTCAGCCAGTTCTTAAACTTGTAATATATGTCACTATCCCTCCATTACAGCAAGGTTGCGGAGATCAGCTCTGTTTGAAATGCCGTGCTCATCTTTATACTTTGTCAGCGACATCTGAGAAGGACTCGGCTCATATAGGTATAGCACACATCTCAAAGGCATAGGGGAATGCTCTCTGTCTTACGTCCGGATTCACTGTATGGTCACCAAAGAAAATTATATTCCTATTTTAGGGGCTCTGAATCTTCCTCTGCAGATCCACTGATTTTGTCAGGACCTTACTTACCTAACACTAGGGCACATACCTGCAGAGGTTCCTAATAGTATACTCCATATAGGAACTGGACTGTGTGCCTTAAATAAGGCTTGGGACTACTTGTAGAATGTGAGGGGGCAAAAAAATACTTATTGTACTAAAAAGTGGCTATGGTCCCGTGGAAAACAAAATAATGAGACTATAACTAAAGGCTAATTCAAAGGAGAGTAAAATTAAGGTATCGTAGACACTTTTGAATGTTTGCCTAATGACCCCTGAACTGAGGCATCAAAATGAAGCTGACCCTCTCAGGCTATATGCCCTAAGGTGCTCTGCTGGGCTTCCACCTGTGTCCTCACTGTTCCTGTGCCCAAGGTGGCACTTGCTGCTGACCTGCTACACCTGTGCCCAAGGTGGCACTTGCTGCTGACAGGCTACACCTGTGCCCAAGGTGGCAGTTCAGCTGCTGTGACTGATCCTTACTCGTTAGGGCTGGACCATCAGGGGTTTATTAGTGCACATGCATGCGCAGTCCCATGCTGCAGACGTTTGCATGGTTGACCCCAGGTCTTGCAAGCGAATCCCCAGAGAATACAAGTAGGTTTCCTGCCGGGATTGTTGTCATTGTGTGAGCTTTGCCTCCAATATTTAAAGAAATGAAGTTATTAAATGGGGAGGGAGGGGAAGCAGAGGGGCAGTTTTCAGCTCAGCAGCCTTGTCTGTGTCTTTGTCTCTGCTTTTCCAATGAAATGCCTCTCGATTGTTTTTAAATCTTTAAGCGTTAAAACACTTGGTGTTTGTTTCCCTCAGACAGTGAAGAAATGCAGTGAGGGCAGCTTACTGAAGCCAGGTGTGGTTTTCAAGGCAGCCTTCATCTTTTAAATGACAGGAAGTGTTGTCTCGCCTGAGCTGGTCTTCAGAAGGCATTACGCAAGGGGAGAAAAGCAAGTTCTTTGGATCAGATCTTAATCTGTTGACTGGCCCCCAGCTGCTCAGGAGGATGCCTCGTAGGAAAAGTTGTCCAGCATCCCTCAGGTAGTTGCGGCCTTGTGCCATAACACAGAGAGCATCGCAAACCTTGCTGCGGTACAAACCCTAAAGACCACTGTGGTGTTCTGGCTGTGCAGAGAGGTGTGCCGCTTGGACTTGTATCATGGGGAGAACAAGGCTTCCCATGCCATGCCAATGACTCTTGGTGGCATTGTTACGGCACGTTGTGCCACTTCGGGGGGTTTACCTGTAGCAGAGTCCAACTCTAATGGTAAAAGAAACAGATAAATTGTCTTCTCCAGTGGTATTTCAAATTATTAACTGCAGCCTGTTTGTATAAATACCCGAAAGAACACGCTAATCAGGATCTGCCCTATTGCTTGGGATAGCAAGAAGTCTTGGCCACAGTGACATAGGGAAAGGGAGGGCAGCCCTGCTGTTCCTGCAACACAGCTTCATCCCAGCGTGCTTTTCCAAAGCCATATGATGAGAGGGGCAGGTTGATGTACGGTGGGATGTGCAGAAGACACATGTGTGTGGTCGTGGCAGAATTGGTTCTGTCTAATGTTTCTTCTAGTGTCCCCTTGGGCTGTCACTCAGGTCTGCAGAGCTGTGATATTGACTGAATTGTAATTTTTGCTGTGATTGGAGCTGGTTTTTCAGGTCTCTTTTAGCTGGGGAAAAGAAGGATATGAGGAGACTGCCTGGAAAGAACAAGTGAACACTGGCAGCTGTGTGCAAATACTCCACGAGTAGTTGAACTGCCGATTTTCTTACTCCTTGATGCTCGCCAGTCCAAGCAGTTTACAGAAAACGAGGCAAAAAATTATGCTGGATCTCGTCCTAAGACCCTTCAGCTCCTCGCAGCAGCCTTGGAGAAGCCTCTGGGAGTAGCTTCCACAGGAGTTCAGAGCAGAGTGGAAAGTATCTAACAGGCTTGTTCAAAAATGCAAAGGTTGGCTCAGGGTCCATAAGGCCTTTTCTGATCAAATTTTGGCTCTTAAACTACAGGGAGCCTTAGCACACATACAAAAGCGTGGCTGTTTTGGAAACAAATCGAAAGCAGACATGAAGTGTCACGCACAGACACCTTCAAACCCTCCGTTTCCTTTCCCTCCCCAGCCCCAAATCTCATCAAACGTTTTGTCCGGATCTCATCAACTTGGACTCGAAACCTCTTTGCACACGAAAAGGTGTTTCTTTTTTTCATGGCTGTGTTATTTTACTGAGCGCAGGGACTGTGTTTTCATTAGGAGCACTAAAGCCTTTTGTCACTTAGTTAATGCTGAAGCAAGTTAAGAATCAACATGCAGCTGGCGACGGGTGTTTTGCAGCTGTTTAGGAGTATTGCAGGTTACTCTGCTTTCTCTTGGACTGAGCTGCCTCCCTCTGGCAATGGCAAAGTGAGCAGTTGTACGGCTGCTTTGTGCTCTTAAGGGTACGTTTTACCATCCTTCTCCATTTTTTGGGGGGTATCCTTTCTCTTTCCCTCTCTTTGTCCACCGAGATGAAGTCTGTTCTGGCAACTTTCCTCCTCCTTTGGCCAGGGAGGAGGAAGCAGGGTGGAAAGGGAGGAAGAAACAGCTGTCCTTTAGGTTTCAAATCAATGCAGCTCCTTAGCAAGCTGGCAGTGTGAGCTCAGTCATTAGGAAAGCTGCTCTTTCATTCAGGAGGCGGCTTGAGCCAATTCTCCCCCCAGTCCAGGACCAAAAAGGTAGGGAGTTTGGTCCTTTCCAGCTTGTTAGGACCATTGCAGCTGGCACAGGCTCCTATCCGCAGTGTTTCATTCATGCAGTGCACTGGAGGACCGTGCTGGCACTTCGGGAGGTTAGCCTGTCTCAGGAAACTACTGAAATGTTGCGGTGTGCATGCTTGAATTCCCTTCTCTTCATAAAAGCCACTTTGCCCTGAGATTGGCAGTGGATTTAGGAAGGAGATCTGGATTTTCCGATTGACCCCTGCTCAGGTTAAACCTCTGAGTTGAGCAGGTTTTAAGAAAATGAGACGGATAGGGTCAGCCCCTCAGGTGTTATTAGTACCGTAGTTCCCCTTGACCTGCACGAGCAGCTGGGGGTCCCGCATGTCCGGAAAGGGTTGGTGAATAAATACTTGAGTGATTTCTGCGGGACTTGCAGACCTTACCTCCGTCCCGGTGAGAAAGACGGCATTTGCCTTCTGAAATGTGTGCCGGTCCCCTTGCGGTTTTCCTGCACGGCGTGTGGATCGTGGCTCTGCTAAGCTGGTGTGTTGCATGTCGGGTTGTATTGTATCACTTATATGTGCTGGAAAATACACTGGACCCCCAGGAAAAAATAGTCAGACCAGAGTTGTACCGGTGGACACTTAGACTAGGTACTGGTGAGGTTTGGTGCTGCCCAAGCCAGCCTAATGGCACCACAGCATTAGGGGAGATAGTTCAGGACTTGCTGGTAACCTGTTTTTGAATGTTCTGATCTCTGAAGCGTGTTTTGATCTCGGAGATGTGAGTGGGGAGGATCGCTGCTGAAATCTCATTAGAAAATAATGGGCCTTATGTGCTGAAATCTGCCTCGCTGACATCTTGATCTTATTCCGCCACTTCTGATCAGCGGGGTTGAAAATTCGTTCTTGTTTTGCAAGTGTGAGCACAATGCCACTGTCCTGATTTACAAGTGATGGTGGAAAGAGCTGTGGTGTACAGCGGCAAGGGGGATTTTAGCATATTTACAGGAGGAAATTTACAGATTTCCCAGTCTTGCTGCTAGAGAAGTTCATTTTTTTGAGGGATACAGAAACGATGGGATTTGAAAGATAAATATGCCTCTAATAAGGCAGCAGATCTCATTTAGCTGCAGAAAGGTTGGTTCATGGAAAAAGTACTTCTTTCTCAGGTGCTCTGTTGTTTTCTCCATGAATTTGGGTGTCTAATACCCTTATACCACTTGGCATGTGCCTGAGTTGTCCGTAAATCAGTATTGGTCCTCAAATCTGAGAGCTTGCAGGGTGATGACATCACTACTGGCAACAGATGAAAAGTGAAGTAATGCAGTGGTATACTGTGCTGCCCCAAATTAAATATTTCCACCTTCAAAAGAATAGCCCTACCCTCCAAATTTCAAAGAAACCTTTCAAGATGCTGTTGTGCTGCAGGCAGGGACGTATTTGTGGTGTGTTTGCACAGCATGAGGCGTGCGAGGAACTCTAGACTGTACCTTAGCACAGCCATGGGAGTGCATCGCATTATATACAGGCACATGATTTTTCTGGCCTTGCAAGCCTCCTGGTCCTCTATGCTTAGGCAAGTTACACTGCTGGAAGGTGGATATCAATAGTGCCTTTAGCGCCAGGTAGGTTTTCCTCAAATTTGCCAGGGTTGGAAGTGAAGGTGGACTCTGCAGATGCTCACATTAGCAGAGCGGTTCTGGTTGCAAGGAACTCCTGTCAGCAGCTCTCCGGCAGTTTGTTGTTTTGTTGTGGTTTTTTTTTTTTTTTTTTTTAAAAAAGGGGCAAAAAAAAAACACAAAGAGAAGGGGGAAAAGCCTGTTTTTTCCTCTGTAAGGGCTGAGTTGGTTCTGCAGTGACAGCAGTGTGACAAGCAGAACACAGCAAAAGTGCACTAAGGGTTTCTCTCAGCCCGCTTCCCTGCAGCGAGCCTGGCGCTGACTTCCTTGGAGCAGAAGCACTAGGGTAAAGCTAAACTGTTGGGAAGCGGGGGAAGACTTTGATTTATCTACTAGTAGGGGCTGTTCAGTCTTTGGTCTGCCTTATTCTCTTATTTTCTGTCTGCGTTGCTTATTTTCTTCTCCCTGGGTACTTCTCCCAAGACTTCTTAGCTCATTTGCGTTTAATCTTCCCGATTTGTCTACAGCCCGGGTTGCTCTAATCTCTGCAGGTCACTGTGCAGTTTGCATGTTTGTTACTCCTTGGCTGTTTGCTGCGATCAGCAGATTTGATCATGGTTGAATTTACATCAAAGAAACACTTGACAAAGAAGCAGGCCTGATAATAGGCTCTAGTTTCTTCTCAGCAACCCAAACAGGTAGAGGCGGACGAGGGAACGCTGGCAGGATCACAAGGGAGTTCATGCTCTACTTTCAACGTGACGTGCTCTGCTCTCCTGCCTGACGGAGCACTGCGGACCCCGCTGCTGCTGCTGTAGGTTGCCCAAAAATAGAGCTGCCACTGGAAAAGAGAAAAACAAGACAGAGGTAGGCCTTGCTCTTCTGCAAAACAAACCCACACCTGGGAAATTCTAATTAACTCTTAGACAGGGGGAGGAAAAGGCTCTCCTGCAGTTGCTCTTGTAGCTGCAGAAGTGCAGCTCACAAATTACGGGTGCCCTTTCCCTGCCGGGAGAGTTCGCTCAAATGCCAGGGTCAAGAGAGATGCTACAGTCACGGTGTGATTGTTTCCTGCTTCTTCGGAGTTGGTCAAAGAAGAGGCTGATAAATTCAAGACTGGCTTCTCTAGCAAAACACTTCAATTTAAATGTCTAAATGGGGATTTTGCATCTGCTTTTGTTTGTGTAATTTATGCTGCCCAGACCATTTTCCTTGTCTAGAGTTTGCTGTTAGGAGCTAATTTTATATAATGAGCATGTATATGGTTATACACACATGCACACGGAGTGATAGATACCTAGAGATAGATAAATGTGATATTTGGTGCAGCTGGGGTTATTCTGTGAGGTCCTGGCTGCTATTTAAGTTGGTACCAGGGTCCCGTACAGAGGCGTCTCCTGAGTGTACTGCTCAAGGTTTTGCAGCACATGGGAGATGCGCATCTTTGGTGTTGCAACGGTGTTTGGGGTGCTTACAGCAACAGTGTTTGGGGTGCTTGCACCACCTCAGCCCTTTGTCCCTGCTGAAAGGGAAACCAGTGGCACCACATCACATCTCCTGTGGGTTTCACCTGGCGGTGTTCAGCAGCCGGTACTCTCAAGGCCCGCAGTTCTCCAAGAAATAAGTGAGTCTCTAGGCTCTGATCGATCCTGGGAGGCTGCATGTGCTCGCTGTGGGCTGGAGACCTCTGACAAGGGCAAAGCTCAGCTTCCAAAAGGCTGCGAGGGGAGATTTTTGGAGCAGGGGGGGATGTCTTTGTGCCTCCGGCGCAGCATGCAGCAGCAGCTTTAGGATAGGAGGTGAGGAACCAGGAGTAAGTTCAAGCCTATCTGGAAGGGCAGGAGTGTGTGTGCCAGGAGCTCCCCCGCAGCTTGTCTCTCCTGGGACATGGCCAAAGGACTGCAGAGGTCCTGGTATGCAGGAACCCCAGCGCTCCGTACTCTTATGCACAGAACCAAGCTTTCTTACTCTCTAATTTAACTCGTGCTAGCAAGCCGCTGTGTCAAACATGGGTGTTTTGCAGGATGCGGTAAACTGGAAGGGGGAGGGGATGAGATCCTGTTGTCTTTGGCTGAAGAAGTGGTAGCTGGAGCTATCTGGTGCAAGAGCTCCCTGGGCTTCCACTCTGAGTGCGCAGGGTTAAAAGCAACACCACCCTTAGAGGGATTTCCAGCTCCTTTTCCTTGGGAGCGGGGTGGGAGATGGCTGGTTTCTCCCTGGTTCCCCGGGAGAGCTGAGGATGGATGAGCAGGACAGCCCTTCGCACCTCACCTGCTGGAAGCACCACTGCCTGAGGGACCAGAGGTGCCGTGCTGCCCAGCTGCTCGCCCCTGGCCCCGCTGGGCCTCTGAGCGCTGATAGCCAGCCGTTCAGGGATTAAAGGTGCTATTTAAAAAATAATAATAATAAATCAAACCTGCCTGCAGTGTTACACAGGGACTCCAGTATTCAAATGAACTCATGATAAATGGAGGTACTGGCTCATTAAATATTGCTTTGGAGTTTGTCCTTGGAAGGCTAGAGTTTCGTAGTGTAGTTGTGCTTTGAGATGATCCAAGTTCTGCTTTGTTTTGGTTTTTTCTTTTCTTCCGAGGATTTTTCTGGGTTCAAAGCCGCTTTCAGTTGTGAGCTGTTAAAACAATTTCCAGCAAACTGTCACTGCCCATCCTTGTGCGATTATGAAATAGAAAAACTGCTTTTATTTTGTTTTCTACTATTTTAAAACCAGGCCTGGGTGTGACATTTGGAATATCTGCTCTTTGCTTTCTACCGTTTCCACTGAGGAGCGTGGTGGGATGTCTGGAAGCTGTGAATTACGAAGGCAGGCTGTGCTAAAGCCCGGCTTAATTTAAAAAAATACAGCAGCTAGAAAAACACAGGGCTTCTCTCCCACTTCTTCCCCGGCATGTGAAGCAGCCGTGTTCTGAACGAAAAAGTGGATAAATCCCATCTATTTCTCTGGGCCCAGAGGAAGGGCACTGCTTTGGTCCGAGCCAGCCAGCCTGTGTCATAGAATCACAGGATGGTTTGGGTNCCCCATCCAGCCTGACCTTGAACATCTCCAGGGATGGGGCAGCCACAGCTTCTCTGGGCAGCCTGGGCCAGGGTCTCACCACCCTCACAGTAAACGATTTCTTCCTCATGTCTCATCTAAATCTCCCCTCCTCCAGTTTAAAACCATCACCCCTCATCCTATCGCTCCACTCCCTGATCAAGAGTCCCTCCCCATCTTTCCTGTAGCCCCTTTAGGGACTGGAAGGGGCTCTAAGGTCTCCCTGGAGCCTTCTCTTCTCCAGGCTGAACAGCCCCAACTCTCTCAGCCTGTCCTCACAGCAGAGGTGCTCCAGCCCTCGGATCATCTTTGTGGCCTCCTCTGGGCTCGCTCCAATAGGTCCATGTCCTTCTTGTGCTGATGACTCCAGAGCTGGACATAGTACTCCAGTGTCCCCATTCAAGGCATCGGAGCCATCAAGCAGTCTCTATTAAACTCCCGGCAAAAGGCAAAACAGGAGGGGGGTGAAGCCATCCCGCTTTCTGGAAGTGCGTATGGATGGACGCCTTTTCTTCCTCTGTATCCCAAGGGTTTAACTCCTGGCTGCGCTGGGTCTTAGGTTTGTCTGCTGCGTAGGTAGATGCAACTACAGAGCACACATAAGCAGAAGCTTCAAATGAATCACATTGGGTAAACGAAATGAGAATCTCACTCTGGCGTGGCATTAAATCCATGAATTGCATTAGTCTGAGTGGAGAGTCAGCAACCTGCATCCCGAGATTAAAAATAACACCGCCGTTATGAGAGGAGCGAGAATGCCCGCTAATTGTTGGTTTACGGAAGAAAAGCAGAAACACGCTGGAAAAATTGGCTCACAATAGCAGTTGCTGTATCCTAATCTCCTGGTTCCTTTCTTGCCTTGCTAATAAGAAGTAAGACTAATTTAATTTTTACAACGTCCCAAATCTGTGGCTATACGATTCAGAGACTTAATAAGATTCTCCTGCCGAGCCAAGAAAAGCTTAGTGGTTTTTAGCTTACTTTCTTCTTCTGGGTTTCAGTTTCGGGACATTCGTGCAGTGGCTGAGACTTCTTTTCTTTTTTTTAAAGACTGTATTTCATCAGGATTACTAATGTCCCTGTTTAAGTTGTTATAGGTGCAAATTGGTTGCGTTGGAGCTGGGTAAAATCTTGAGCAAAAAAGGCAAATTTTGGCAAAATGAAAACATTTTATGAGTTGTTTTGATTTGTCAAACTTGTTTTTTTCTGGAGAGAAAAGAAAAAAACCCCGAACCTCTTTTGTTTCAGCATTTTCCAAATGAAAGGCTTTGAGATTTTTCTCTTTTGAAGCAACTTTTCATTTTGAATGATCTTCAGAGCTAACTTTTGTAAAGGGCTGAAGAGTCAAAGTGAAACATTTGTTTCAGTCGACCCCAAATGAATTTGGTTTTCTTTTTTTTTAATCTTTTTTTTTTTTTTCGGGATTGCCAGCGAACCGAAAAATCAGTTATTCACCCGGCTTTATATACCATATACTGATAGAAACTTCAGAGCACCCCAGCGACTGTTTATGTAGCGCAGCTGCCGCTAAGCCCTCCATTTATATGTTGGTAAAATATTACGCTTCTCAGGGTTGCGCAAGATAGTAAACCATCAGTAAGCGCCTGGTTTTTCTCCCTAGGGTTAACAGGGAGGCAATGTTTTACAAAATCCCTTTCTAACTTTATTCTCGTTGCGTGGCAGGTACTTTGCCAGTTGCAGGACCCGTTTTACGCAGAAAGACGCACGGGCGCCGCGTTGGGAGCTGTTTTAAAGCGGCGGAGTCGAGCTGGGCTTCGGGGATAAGCCGTCCTTCAAAAAGATGAGTGCAATAATCGAGAAAAGATAAAGCCCCTAATTTCAGGGTTAACCGCAGTCAAAAACCACGTTTAAAATGTGCTTTTCCGATGGTTACTCTACGTGATGGCTTATATGTAACATGAAGCTATTTATTTAAAACAGGTTGGTTTAACCCTTTTCAGCAGGGCGCGTTTTCCCTCTATAAAGAGTTGTCTGCAGACGGCGCAGGGCGTTCTGGAATGACAGGGCCAAATCGCCTGTTTTCACTGAAGCTGATGGAAAAATAGTTTAGATTTCTTCCTGCAGAACAGACACCGTAACCAAAAATTGTTGCTCCTGCTCGCCCGGTACGGATTGCAAGTCTGCTGGAGGGAAAGGAGTCGCACTAAATAGGTCTGTTCCTGCTGTTCGTCTTACATCTTAATTTAAGTTTAAATCTTGATGCCTCTCAGTTGAAGGCTTTTAGCATGTAGAGCAGCACAAGAAAACAGACTCAGTGGGTGAAGTGCTCCTGGGGCTGCGGTTCTCCCTTTGTGCCGCTGTGCACGCTCTGAACCTCTGGCCAGCGGGGCCGGGAAGGCACCGGGCAGGCTGGGATTAACTGGAGAGGGGTATTCTTTATTTTTAAATTATTATTCTTTTTATCCCTGCCTTTGGAGAGCGCTCAGGTCAAGGCATGAAGTGAAGTTAGTGGGAGCCAAGCGGATCCGCTACCCCCCGGGAGCAGCCCGTGGAAAGGTCGGTTTTTCTCCCATCCCTTCTAAGGATGTTTCAGTTCAGCAAGTCCTGCGCCCGTGGAGTCCTTCTCCTTTCCCGGTCTCATTCCCTTCATCCCCTGCGCCTCCGCTCCCTGCGGGGACCTGTTTTCTAGGCTCCTGTCTGCTCTCCGGGTGCCAACTCCTGCCTGGAGGGAGCAGCCGTGCCGGGAGGAGAGGAAGGTCGCAGCAGGAGCACGGGGCGTGGGAGGGGAGGCAGGAATAAGAGTTTCTGGCAGGAGGGAGCAAGCTGGGACTCGCCGCCTTTCCGAGCTCATCCTCAGGGCCACGCCGGAGAGCCGTCCCTCCTGCCCGGCACGTTTCTCTCCCTTTCTCCCCCACTCCTTTGCCTGGGATTACACAGTCCCGGGGTTGTCTTTGCTTTCGGGTGTGGGACTGACTTCAAACTGGTTGAACCAATTCGTAGCGGATGATTCACTGGACGCGTTTCGGCCCTCACTTTGTTCCCGCAGCGTCTGTCAGCAGCTTGCAATTTTTACAGACGTGTTAGCTGTCGTTCGGTATCGCCGCCGTCCCCGAAGCCCCCCGCCATGCACCAGGCGCTGCCCCATCCCACAGCGGGGATGTACAAATCATAATCATACTCCTTTCTGCAAGTAATTCTGGGTGTCCTGGGGATCCCTGACCTGTTAAGTCGAGGCTTTTCAGTAACCCAGTTTGAGTGGCAGAGGTGATGAGGTGAATTTTTTATTTTATTTTTTTATTTGGTTGCATTAGGGTTATTCATTTAGATTGCACAGCTGTAACCATCCAGACCTAGGTCTGTAGTAATAAGCAGTGAGACTGGCAAGGCCACGCAGTGTTTGGGGAGTAATCTGTGCCGCTGGAGGGATGGAGGGGGTGTTTTGAGCTCTGCCGAGAGCTGCTCGCTCTATTTTTGAGGCTGTTGCCAAGTGGTGGCGGGGAGTTGTCATCCAAACAGGGGTACCATCGCTTCTGCCAGAGCTGTCACCTGCATCTGAGATGTCAAAGAGCAAACTGCAAGCTCGGCTCTTCCCCGGCTCCCCTGCCCGCTTGCTTCCCTGAACTCTTTTCCTTTGCAAGGTGGGAGCAACCTGGCTGCCAGAGCAGCAAAATCCAGTTTTCCCTCCCCAGCTAGGGCGTCTGCGAGTCAGCGTGCTCGTGAGCCTCGTCAGCGGGAGGAACTGGTCTGAGGAACCGTGACCAGGACGCCGTTGGAGCACGGCCAGCTCGGAGCTGTGCTGATGGTGCACCCCGGGCTTCGCTTTCGACAGTGTCAGAGGGCAGGAGACAGAGCAGCCGCTGCTCGTGGAGGCCACTAGGGTCCACAGGTAACCCCGAAGGCTTTTGAGATCCTGTCCTGACCTCCAAGTCCCTCCTTGGATGAAAGCTCCATAGCTGGCATCAAGTCTTGCTGCTAAAGCTGGATTATCTCTGGGATGTGCTGGCCAGTTTTTGGCATTTTGGGTATTGCTGCTGATCCCATTTGTACATGTTTCCTCTCTGGTGGGGGGGGAAATGATCTGGGTCCAGACCCTGCTTCTCGCTTTCATGCAGCAAAAGCCAAGGGCTGGCAGCTCAGCTCACCGGACCTTTCTTAAACCTTGGTGTAGCCTAAAGCTGTGTCCTTGCAGCTGGATTCACAGAGGTGCCGAAGTAAAATGCGCTGATACGCTCGCACCAGGTGGTCTCCTGCTTTAAAAATGGAGTTAGAGGACAGGCGTTCGACAAATTGGGAAAAGGTGCTCCTCAGCCCTGAAACGAGAGCGTTCACTTGTTTGTCTTCTCTGTTTGGGGGCAGTCATGAGGGGCTGAAGTGCCCTTCGGTCCCATTTGGAGCGGCAGAAGCATCTTCTTCATGTTTGCTGGAGGCAGGAGGTGCAAAAGCTGCTGCAGAACCTGTGCCGATTCCTGCAGGCCGGCCATCGGCTGGTGCCACCATTACGGGCAAGACCTCCCCGTGGCGGGCAGTCCCCCTGGCAGCCACCGCAGGCCTTTCTCTGACTCGCTCCCAGCCCGACGGAGGGCTGCGCTTAAAAATGGCTCTGGTGAAATTGACAGCCCCTCGTGTTCGTGTTCTGAGCCAGCTGCCTGGCCTCGCTGGAAAATGCTGCTGCGTCCGCTAAAACAGTCGGGACTCGAAGCCCCCCCTCGTCCGCATCCCTCAGGCCCCTGGGTTTGTGGCCCTGTGGCTGGAATTCCCCTCCTGGCTTTTCCCAGGCAGGGTCTCCTGATTGATTACTTCCCATACACGCACCTTAATTTAAGGTCATCTTAGGCAGATCTGCTTCACCAAGCTTCCCAGCAACCAGGGGCAGGGGAAGAGATGCACACCACTGAGAGTGACAATGCTGAAAGGAGGGGGAACAGTGTTAAACCGCATGAGGGGAGATTTAGATGAGATATTAGGAATAAATCGTTTACTGTGAGGGTGGTGAGACCCTGGCCCAGGTTGCCCAGAGAAGCTGTGGCTGCCCCATCCCTGGAGGTGTTCAAGGCCAGGCTGGATGGGGCTGGGAGCAACCTGGTCTGGTGGGAGGTGTCCCTGCCCATGGCAGGGGGCTTGGAACTACGTGATCTTCAAGGTCCCTTCCAACCCAAACCATCCTGTGACTCTGTGATTTAGGAGCAAACCTTTGATTGAAGTAGGGTGCCACCTTGGCTCCAACAGTACTAACCCCTGGCAGGCCTGCGGCAGGAGAAAGGTGGTGGTAGGTGACAACATTAGAGCAGAGAGAAGGAGGTTTCGTCCCTCTGCGCCCCCCACCCCAGTGCAGACCCCAGGAGCAGGCTGCAGGAGCTGGTTGGCCCCATCAGCTCTGCCGAGGGATTGCGAGCGATGTGATAAACTCCGGTTGGAGCAGCCTGAAAATGCCTTCCCCACGCAAGCTGCAAGGCAGCATGCAGGGAGAATGAGACTGATGTTACAGTATTGTCTTCTAGAAAACCACCGGAGTTTTGTGGCTTTTTTTTTTTTTCTTTTATCCCCCCTCTCTAATAAATGCAGAGCTTGGCACAAGCACAAAATCGATGCCATCCCCGCTCGCACTGAGAAGGGAGACGTAAAGGCAGCAAGTAATGAAGGCTGCAGGCCAAACTGCGCAAGGGGAGGAACAGGGGGAGGAAGCCCGGTGAATAGGGGGAAAAGGAGAGGAAACGGGAGAGGAAATAGTCTGGGGAGAGCAGCGTGAGGTGGGTACGGCAGGGCCAGAAGAATGGAAGGAAATCCTTGCAGAAATGGGCGATTTGAAACGTGTTCTTTCTGTGCCCTGTGATGTGCCCTCCCTGGCAGATGCTCTAGATCTGGAGATCATTGG
>VYZM01024084.1:47462-57957 GCA_013398915.1 Dromas ardeola | reverse complement strand
TTTTTTTTTTTTGCTGGTGCAATTCTTCCACTGTAACAAGGCTGCCCCACACGTCCCAAGGTACAGAGGAATCGGCTAAAACTGAAGGAAGGAATATTGTTCCCCCCTTCGCACTCCAATTGTAGGGTTTTGGTTTTTTTCCTTTCCATTTTCTGCTTTAGTTCATGTTTTTCTCCTTTAATGTTTCTGTGGCAGTAGAAGAAACACCGTTCCCTAGAATGCATAATATGCTTAATTATCATTCTCCGTTAGTTCTCTAGGAAAAAAAAAAAAAAACTACAGGAGAAATCAGTTTAATTAATGAGTATGACCAAATGCAGCCTTAGTTCTAATGCAGTATCATATATTATATGTCCAGTTGGGCAGTTGATCTTACTCGGGTAAAATGAACAGAGATGCAAAAAACCATGGAGCTCATGAATCAATATTCTGAGTGCAACTAACCCCTTTTGTATAGTTATTCTAAGCCTTCCTACAGATTTCGATGCCAACGTCTGTTCCCAAATACTGCTTTTGGCTTCAGCAACGCAGGATCAGGCCCATACAGTCTAGTAATAGAAAGCTGTTGCTTGGCAGTACCAAGGGTTGTGCCACATGCTAAATTCATTAAATAATTAAGAAAAAAAAAACAAAACCACTAAACTCCACGATAGCTCTCAAATAGTCATACCCAGTAAAAATCCCCAGTGTACGTCAAGGACAAGGGTGGCAAGGTTTCACCTGAACTTAAGACTTGGTGATTTAGATGCTTTTCAAAAGGGCTACTCTTCACGTACTAAATTATTAAGGCAATATTATGGAACAGGATTATCAGGAAAGAAAAAAAACGCAGTGTGCATTAGCTGGCTTAGTCAGAGGAGGTTTTGCTGCATTCCTCATGCACGGAGATGACTCCCTCCCTCTGTAATTCCCTGAGCGCTCCCAGTCCTCTAGAGACGGCTGGTGTGCATCATCCTCACTCCAGCTGAAACGCTCTGTCCTCTGACAGAGGTTCGGGCTGCCTACCATTGCTGTACATCACAGAATCCTATCTTCTCACGTCTTTTTGCCTGTTCATAAACATCCCTGTTCTTTCCCAAATCCCATTCAGGCTGTGATGTGCTTCATTTTTGACCCAGGCCAGAGTGTTCGCACCGACGCTGTCTGTATGGCACACAGGCTCCTAAAGCAGTCTCCCCTTTCCAATCTTGCTTCTCGAGACACAGTGGATTGTACTTTGCATTGAGCCTAAATGATTTTAGGCTGCTTTTCTTTCCCCTTCAGTGCTCACTCTGCAGTCTCTATCAAAAGCACAAGTCATTCTTTTCTGGAACACTTGGTTACTTTTTTGAAGAGAGGCTACGCTGATGTCCTGATACTCATCTCATACTGGGGCCGGTGGATTAAGAGGAAAAAAAAAAGAAAAAAAAGTATCTGCAGATAAACCCAAAGGCTCTGTTTTACAGCTGAAGAGGGAACACTTTTAATAAAGAAAAAAACCACAGAAACAGTGGGGAAAAATATAGAGAGATGGCCGGTCTTCAGGCCTAATTAATCACTGGTGTAAACAGATGTCGCTGCAATCAAGCCAGAAGACTTTGGCCACCCACTAGTCTTGAGCACAAACCCAACGTGAGCCTGAAAATCTTAACAACATGGGGCTGTCAAACAGGCGAGCCACACACACGCTTCAATACAAAGGTCATCGTCATCATCTCCCTTATGCTGATGGACTCCTGGTTCACCAGGGGAGAGCAGCTCAACCCATGGGGCTTCTCACGTGCGCTACACATATTACAACCCTTTTCTGAAGGAAAGCTACTCCAACAGAGCTGAGCCAGACATTTCTGGAGCACAGATGCCCCTCGCACTCTTCTTAAGCACTCTTGAAACCTGTAAGAGGCCTGGCTGCACAGGCAAGTTTGAGTGTGTTTAGCACTGCTCAACCCTGCTGAGATCCCAAAGGCTTGATAGACCAAACAGGGCCACCAGCAGCTTGACTAGAGGCTTCTAGAAGTGGATGTTCCTGCTCAGATTTGTCGCATTAAGGCATTGTACAACAGTAGCAACGTGTTTGAGGCTGGGAGGGCAAAACCAAAATGGTGTGGTGGCTGCGGTGTTGATGTAGGGTGTTATATAGCATTGCAGTATGTTATATAGCTCTTAAAACCATGTCACTGGAGTTTAATGTGTTCGTGTTCAAATGCATTACCAGGGAACACACACTATTTCAATCCTTATTTACACGAAAACATGAGTTAATACATCAACATCCAAATGAACGCACCCACTTCTAGCTGCTTCTGCTGGCTGGAATACAACCCGTAGAGGACATTAACACTCGTATACCATTTGGGGGACTTGGGCATTTTGTTTAAAACTCGTTTCTGCGGTGTCTTAGAGCCACTAGATTCAAGGGATGCTTACCAAATAAGAGAGAGGCATTTTCAAGGTAATTCAAATTTGCAGTGGTAAATCCTTCCTCTGACAGTCCCAGGTGCAAAATTCTTTACAGACAATGTTTATCTGTACTCCTTTCAGACAGACAGAGGTTTCTGAGGGTCTAATTTTAAGTAAACAGTGAGTGACCTATACCACTTCTTTAAAAAAAAACCAAAACCACAACCAACAAACCCCTATAAAACAGAAGTTGAATCTGCAGGGCCAAATTTAGAAGAGGGGAGGGGGAAGAAAAAAAGGAGCTGGCAGAAAACCTAGCACAAGAACATCAAATGTAGCATAAACTCCCACTGCCATTCTGTTCCACTACAAATAAATGAAGATCATATAGAACCGAACTCATTGAGTCAATGCAGTGAATGCACAAGTCTTTCCGTTTTAACCCTTCACGAAATGTGTGATTTCTTAGATTCTGTGCAAAGAAGAGATTATAAACAAAAAGAAAAAAGAGTGAATGAGTACCTCAGATGCTTTTACTGACTATGCCTGTGGTAATGATTTCATTTTGCCTCTCTACATTCCCTGGCGCTAGCACAGCTAAGAGTCAGCAAAAGCTCGTACAGTATATACAGGTAAACAGACTGTGGGTGAAGCATGTATTTCTTAACTCTACCTAAACCCACCCCTGTAACGGTCAGAAATGCATTTTAGCTTTCGGAAGAAAAAGGGAACTGCACAAGTTAATTTAGGTTCTCCTCTAACCCTTTTTATGCTCTCTCACTTTAAAGGAAGCTGTTCATTTATAGTGACCATTAGCCAAAGGCTAAAAGAGGTTTACACCTAATTAGTATTCCCAAGCAAAGATGAAACACTAAATCACTGCAAACCCACACAGTATTTAGGATCTATCACCAGGACAAAGAAAAAAGCTGAGAATCTACTATTTATCATCAGCGTCCATCTTCACCTTCCTTTCACACCTCTTGGGCTCTCTTTCTTCCTCCCACAGTGGCTTTGGGGTGTTAATGTCCTTGAAATGTGGCAGGGGGTCTGGAAGAGGGGAGTGGCAGCTCTCCCGCCTGGTCACCCCCATCTCTCTTGTACCACAGCATGTGTCAGATTTCGCCTGGGGGACAAGGAGGGGAAGAGATATGTTGTGGACAGGATGATACGGAGCTAGGGAAGGAGATGCTGCATGTGGCATTTTGCTCCCTAAAGCCAGTAGTGGCTTTCTGAGCCTTAAGCAGCTCTCTCAAACAGTCATAATTCCCCCTTTTTTTAATTTTAGCCTTGGTGGGGGAGCAGAGCAGAGACCTAATGGGAGTACACAGGGAAAGAAGCCAAGGGAAAGGAGCAGACCCAAGAAACGAGGAAGAGCTGCATCCCCATCAAGGGTGCTGCTGCTGAGCCCAGGGTGCTCTCTGGTTTGATCTCTGGACAAGCAGCAGGAGAAGAAAATACCACAAGGAATATCACTGAGGCTCTCCCTGCTGCTTCTCCCAGCACAAAGGGAGCGGCAGAAAGCTCCCAAACCCCCTCTATCACAGAGAGATCCACTTTCCTGCAGAGATTCAGCTTTGCAAAATAGCTTCTCTCAGTTTTATTTGTAGAAGGAAAGATGTGGATGGCTGTCTTGAGCCATCACTCTTGTTCCACAACCTGCCCACAAGAGCGGCCAGCAGCCAGGTACTTCAGAGAAAGGGCCACCAGCCTATTTGCAATAGCTGGGCAGAAACAGGCACCCTCTGCGAGAGGCTCACAGCCAGGGTCCCGCCAAGTCAAGGAGGGATGACTGTCCATCTGCTATACCTCATGCCCCAGGGCATTTTCTAATCATCCACATCCAGGGGACATTCCTCGTGTGACCCCTGCTAAGCAAGAAAGTCATAATAGACCCCGGTTACTTTGCTTGCTTACCTATACCTACAGTCCAGCAGTGTTAACCTTCAGGTTAATTTTATTTTTGTTTCCTATCCAATGTGGTCTTCTGCTAACTTTTCTTAACTGGATGTTCAGCCCCTGCCATAAGAGCAAAAGAAGAAGTTAAGCAGATGTCGAAGTGCTGCTAATTTGACTCCGCACACATACACAAATACTATTCCCATGCAGGTCAGCAGACAGAAACCTCTTTTTGCTGGCAGTGCTCTTCAAAGGAAACTCTTTCTCATCTAAGCAGCTGGGAAAGGGCAAGCGCTCACTCCTACCCTCCTCCTCTAGTGGTGGGGTCCATAGAAAGAGCTGCCCCCCAAGAATGTCAGTGTGTTACTCTTATCAGCGAGAAGGGAAGCCTGGCATTTGATGGGTTTGTTTTGGTTTTCAAACAAAAAAAAAAAAACAAACAACCCTAAAACAAACCACCTTTGTTAGACAAACATTGTCTTCCATGAGATGTTCAGGTGAAAGACCTCAGACTCCCAACATATTTTTGCTAGCTGTCACAGCTGGTGCGGGCAAAATCATAAGAAGAAAATGCTTTTGTTGTTTTGAACTACCCCCCCCCCCTTTCATTTAGCAAAGATTCCCCTTAAATAAATGGAAGTGGGGAGATCTTGAAATAAGCCTTAGCAAGTTTTAATCACACTTTTTCTTCTTGCGAGCGAGCCGTCATTCAGTAGCTAGGTGGTTCTAAATAAAGAACTCTAGTCAACAACAGGAAATAACTCCCACAGAAAAAAAGGGCAGAATACAAACTCTCAGCAACTCTCGTACATAGCTCACAACGGCCTTTTGTTCCATGCACATTAAGTCTAAAATCTTTACTTTTCAGAACATGTTCTTGCTCTAAGTAATTAAAACTTTTTTTCTTGTTGCAAGTACAGATCCCTTCCTTGCCTTTCTCCCAAAAGAATCACGTCTAAAGAGTCAGAAAATCACAAGCTATTCCATTTCATTTAATAAGTAAGGACATTCTAGGAACGCTACATGATGCCCAGGATTCTCAAAAACTACTGATGGTGGGTTTTTATCTTCCCCCTCCCCCTTTTCTTTTTTATTTTTTTTTTTTTTTGGCAGGGGGGAGGTGCATTGTTGTGTCCTCAGCTGCAAACAGTTTACATCCTTCTTAACGTTCAGAAACCACTTTGTGTTCAGAAAGTTCAGAGCACCTGGTCTGTGGGGAGGGGGATAAAGGAGAAAACCACACATCTCTAGCCACTTAAAAAAAAAATAATTAAAAAAAAAAAATCAGGCTAGTGTCTAGCATCATCAGCTTTGAAATTATACAAGACATGACGGGCCGATGCCTGCAAACGTTACCAGCAAAGACCACCCCTCTTCTGCACACAGTCTTCCCAAATTCATCAGAAGACCCTGGCACCGGGATCTGATCCGGCCGTAAGACAAGTGTCACACATGGGAAGCGCTGGCTGTGCTTTGCGGAGGAAACATTTTCAACCACCACCACTCCAAATGATTTTTGGAGTTTTGACAGTTCAGATTGACCCGCCTGGGTTGACAGGCTACTCCTGCCTTCGCTGCAAAGGTTAGGCGGACAGGACAACAGCATCCCCACTAATCCCACTCCTCAATTCTCATCCTCCTCCCAGGCTGTGGTTCATCCTCCCAGTAGGAAAACAGCGACAGTCCCTGGCTATGGGAGAGAGCAGATTAGCAAAGCTGGTTGGAGCTGAATGCGTTCAGCCTCTTCAGGCAGGAGAGTACAAGAAGATGCACTTGTTCTGCTCAAGACAAGGTGCTTTGACATGCTCTAGGAGGAAATCTTAGCTAGTGTGGATTCAGGCAGAAGGGTAAGTAGGACAAAAGCTTTAGAGATACTGGAAAGCAGGCTGGAGACAAAAGCAGCACAAACCAACCTGGAACAGAACATAAAACTCCAATGAACAAGGAACTTAGCCATACCAGCGCTGGATGGATGAGAAACCAAGGGAATATAAATAGCAGGAGAGGCAGGAAAAAAAAAAATAATCATCACAAAACACCACAAGAGTTTGTTCTTGTTAAACTTTAGGCTGTGAAATGGCATCTAAAGCTGCTTTCACAGAGCCTGTCTAGCCTATAGCACCCACAATAGCAACACAAACAGTATAGTCTTGTAACAGGGCTTTCAGGAAAACCAGCATTAACAATCTGTTGGTTTTGTTGGCTTTTTGTTTTGTTTTCTTTTTTTTTTTTTTAATTCCCCTTAAGTTTTCACTTGTTGTCTGGTGCTGTCAACAACGACGTTCTTCTGTTACGTGTCATTTGGGAACACACCTTATTCCTACCATAGCTTCTAGTTTATACCGAGCAAAAATGATTCTGGGTTTCAAGAAAGGGGGTATATTCCCCTTTTCACCCTCAAAGAAACTTAATCTGCAATCCCTCCTAGGTACTGGAGAGGTACAACTCCAAAACATGCATATCGCAGACTCGGGCCAGATCCTCTCATCTCTATCAGGATGCAGCAGACACGCCTGAGTTTATAGGAAACAGGAGACGACTATCTCCATCTAAAACTGGCAGTATCAGACCAGAAGAGACTGGCAATCTGATCCATAGTCCACAAACGGGTCCCTTTGCTTTGCTGGAGAAGTAACAGGGTTAGGGCTAGTGAAAAAAAAAAAAAAAAAGTGCAGATTGCAGGACTGAGCACAACATACAAAAATGCGCAACCAAAAACCCCAAAACAATACACCAGTTGACTCCATCTGGCTTCAAAAAAGTGTGGTTTTGGTGTGCCGGGTGGAAATTTTAAGATGGCTGCTGCTTATTAGCTGCCATGGATAGGTCTCTGCAAGAGGTGGGAGAGCTTCTTTAGAAACATTGCTATCCTTTGTGGCAAGTATCTTCTGGAGTACAAACATGTATATAGCAGATTTTAGTGGTCAGTTGATTCCAGCATCTCTCCGTCAAATCACCTGATGTGGCTCTGTCACATTACAACCTAACTGTAAAATCAATTTCCATTTTAGAATTAAGCCCTGTTCTAATTATACAGCTTCAAGAATCAAGGTTACAGATCCAGACTGGATTTTTGTAGCTGGAACATGTGAACTAGCTCAGCGTGCACATGTGTGTACCTGTGTGTTTGTGTGCACGTGCACCACCAAAAGTTTACAGGAAGAGCAAATCAAATTTGCTTCCTAATGCAAAATGAACACGCAGGCTGAAAGAACTCCGCATTCAAATCTAGCCCAGAATAAATCTTGGTGGTTGTATTATAGAGTCCTCGAAAGTGGGTTCAAACCTGAACTTGCAATTATAGCCTTTTCTGGTTGAGAAAATAGATGTCACTGCTGAGAGGTCCAGACTCCTCTTGAACTTTCAGAAAGGAAGAAAAATCAACGTAGCAAAGTATCCTAGAGCAGCTGTCCCACCATTTCCCTGCTCTCACCCATTAGGTTAAATACTACAACGATTTCAGTGGGACCAGCTCGCGTTAAAAGATGCAGTCTCTCCATCTTTTTCTCTCTCTCACTGAATGATATTTCTGCCCACATGCACTGACACATACAGTGTCTAACAAGGCTGTGATTCATTTTCAGTTCTAGTCATGCTCACAAGTGATGTAGCACACTTGCTGTGCCTTCAGGATCTGCGTAATTTAGCTTCATTTTCTCTGCCCCCACCCTGCATTAAGTGAAGTTCCAACAAAGCCAAGTCATCTCCCACCAACTCACCCTCCCACCTGCTTGGGGGATGTGTACAGCAGGAGTCTGAATAATAATAATAATAATAATAAAATTAAATTAATTAAAAAAAAAAAAGAGAGAAGGGGATGAGAGCTTGAGAGATACTGTGAATTGCTAGAAAGCTTTCTAACATGTACCGGGAATGAATAATAATGGGATGTATACTACCAGCTCACTGAAGAAGCTGCATCAATCCTGAATCATCTCCCCTAACGTGTTAAAAGCAGCAATGTGTCTTGCATCGTGAATGTCATGCATGTTCATGCTAAAAAAAAATGATTGACACGAAACCGGAATCCCTGATTTAGAGAGGCAAACACCTCCTCAGCCTCTCCGACAGTAACCTCGCAGTGACCATTTCCTTGTCCTCTGTCCCGCTGCAGTGACTTTGACCGAGCACAAATGCCAGTGAAAGCCGTTAGCACGTCCCCAACTGCAAACCTCTCGTATCCAGTGGCTACCATCCATCATGAATTACACGCGGTGGTTTTGTGATACAAATTACAAGCGGCTTCTGAGCTAAACTCCATGTATTTGAGGCATGAGGCCAAGCTTGAACAAAGCGAAAGACGGGCTTTTTATTTGATAAATCTCATTATCTCACTGGCATTCAAAATTCATCTCAGACACAGAAATGCATCACAAAGTAGTTCTCTAGTTACTTGGAAGAGTCAAGATGTTTTAACATGTAAGTTAAAAGGTGTTTACACCCCCATCACACTGACAATTTCTAGCTCTCCCCCACCTTCAACCTGGAACTATGTTTTGATGGAACAGAAATCTTGATTTTCAAAAGAGAAACAAGTCAACTGCATTTCTTCAGCAAATGTCCCCAGACAGAAGTGAGTCACTGCAGACTCCTTCAAGCAGATCTTAGCGATCTGCATGATTTCCTTAATCCCTAACCAATGACACCGGGAAACAAGAATTAGCACCAAAAGCCAGAAGGTACTTCAACATCATGGATATAACACCGAGAGGGTCGCTGTTACCTCGGAGCTACAGCAAACTAAGAGGACACTTAAGGTCTTTCTTCCTTTACATGAAAGACGTATGCGAGACTCCCCACCAGACAAGACACACGCACACACCCCTAGCTAAGCAGCCTCTCCTGTTGCTGACCCCCATTCATGACCAACACAAGCAAGCCAGAGCCGGGATTAAATTCCCTACTTGCTGTAGGGGCCCATCTCCTCCTCTTCCTCACTCACTAAATGCTCACTTGGCCACACAGCTCACCAGCCCACCTACTTGCATGTCCCCAGCTTGGGCACAGTTAACCATCCTGCAAAGGCAGAGCCCAAGCGGACACCAGATTTTTGGGCCACCCCAGGCTTGTCCAAGCCTAATGGCTAGGGAAGGTGGAGTTCCGCTCTCTGCCTTCCCACCAACCTCCTCTTTTCTGCCAGGACAAGCCCTGGCTGATCAGGAGCTGAAGAGATACATTGAAATTTCCTCATGGTCATGTGTTCCTGATCCCTTCTCCTCAGAAGCTCTCAACTCTATCACAGAAACAGAGGAGCGACCTCAACCAGGGAAGGGTTGATGTACATTTCTGACGTATACCACACACGACTGGGAAGGAACTGGATCATCCCACGAGGCTGATAGTACAAAGGGCTCTAGAAGCTCTGAAACATTTGGAGGAGGAGAGTTCCTGGGGTTGGATACTCATTGGGAGTAACGGATCAGGCAAAGAAAGCAGCAGACTGTCATTTCATCAGACAGGCCGCTGCCTCATTTTGCAAATTGAAGAAACGAAGCACAGGGAAACTACGGGATGGCTTATTGGGGAAATGAAAGTCAAGCCCATGTGTTTTGATTTCCAGAGCTCTCAACACAAGTCCAGCCTTCCCCATCCACGAAGTCGTATTGTAAACATCCTCAGGGCAGGGCCTGCACCTCACATTTGCTTTACGTCTGCGGCTTCTGATCTTTCCTGGTTTGCAGATCCCTTCACGCTTTCCAATAGGGCCGTGCATTTAAACCTGCTGACAACAGGCTTGCTTTCCCCGGCTTCCCTGCACATCTTACACGTAGCCTGTGGATCCTTGTGAGATGAAAACCACGGTCTGTTCTCCTTTGCTGCGGATTCCTCCATGTCCCTCTCTTCCTACTGATCCCTACAAACCACAGGAGTCAGCAGCAGGCATTTTCAAAGTAGCCCTAACTCAGTCTAGTTGCTCTAATTCAAGGCGAAAGCGCAGAGCTTCCCCGTCATTTCAGCATTTCCCATCTCAAGGTATGGGAGCTGTTGATCTCCCACATGAAAATGCATTATGCTGTCAGCCCAGCCTAAGGGCTGTTATTTAATTTACTTGAGGAGGTAAGTGAAAGCCCCTTCATGCAAATGCTTACAATGTGATCTGGAAAACAGCAGGCGTAATTAGATAAAATGGCAGCAAAGCCCACCAGGGAAATAATGTTAATTCATGAGGATTTTCCTCTCCACCTCCCTCTCCGCAAGATTTGAAGCCAAGGAGGTG